>DWRA01000090.1:0-37290 GCA_018250295.1 Spathilepia clonius
ATCTGGGGTGGATCACAAATGTCCATAGACGGCAGTTGCCACTTACCATCAGGTGGACTGCATGCTCGTTTGCTACTCCATCATATAAAAAAAATGTAAAAAAAACAAGTTGAAAATATTATTTTCTTCAAGAATTCCGTCATTAACATTTTTAGATTTATGCTTTAATCCACATATTTGTGTCGCCATGATTTTAACATATGACACATCAATATAGGGCTATCTCGACGCCATTTTGTTAAGTCCTGCGTGGCCTAACAATAACAAACTACATGAGAACTTTACATTGCGAACTTAACTACATAACTTAAATAAACCTGTTTTGTGTTATGTAATCGGAAACAGACATGACATTGAAATTTAAAGAAAAATTCGCAGAATTCTTAACCAGATTTTAATTAAATTACGCATGTGACAAAAATGTATGGCTTGGTTTAAATAGTTAATTAAAGAATTAAAATGCCGTTCAGCGAGTTAAAAATAATTGTGTGATGTGAGCTCAAATGTGTGAATATTTTGTCAATGTAAAGAGTATTATTTTTATTTATAAGATACTTGGATTTGATCAATGTAACAAACTCCTACGGTTTAGGACTATTTTCCTTTTATATACTTCTGATAATAGTTTTGTGATTTAAATGATGGCATTTTCGAAATCATTGAAAACAATGATGGTGCTTATGCTAAGCGTGATGCTGACGACAGTACAAATATTGTAGTTTGAAACTTCCTTAACCGTGGGAGTGATATAGTGGCTGAGAAACATTTTTATTTTCGTAGAATATTGTATGCTGTTGGAACGAAACTTGTATACACATTTATTAATTGTATTTTTAAAATGTTATGTTAAAGTTGATAAAACTGGCGTGGTGGATTGGACAAGAGTTATAAACTCGGTCCACAGCTAAGCAGACATCTAAATAATGAGTTTAGATGTATGTTCCGGGTTGCAGTGTTTGTGTATGTTCATGAACCTACGACGCCGGGATTCCAAGGAGCTCTGAATGGTAGGAACCGTCACTTAGTTCGACTACTATGGAATGACTGTATAATAAGACTAAATGCTTTTGCGCTGTGGTGGTGCGGTCTGAAGAGATAAGGCACATATACATAATGACGCATTGTGCCTTAGTACCGAGTAATCTTCAGGTGTATATTTCCAACAGTGACAGTAGTTTTAAAGGTGATAGAACTCTTTGTAGTTCGACTCCACCACATTTATTAGCCAGAAATATGTAGGTTTGTTGGTGATGCCTCTGAATGAAAGGTTCTTCCACTACCGAAGCACACATGAATATCCGTTATAATGGCTGTAATATGCGGATAGCGGTTTTTTATTAATACACTGAGGCTGAGCGAGAAAGCTGACAACCTAACCACTAATTTAGAGGCGGGGTGGATGTTTAATAACAAAAGAAGTAGAACCCAGCTGCGAATATCACAAAGCCCAGTTTTTTCTTAAAAAAAGGCTCGCGTCCGGTAGCTGAAATAGGCTATCGGATTTTTTTATCAACTTTTCCACAGGAAATCTTTTTCGGCTTCATATCATATAAGATTTTTAAAACTCGCCGATTACGATTATTTTGAAGCTTGTAAATTTTCTAAGATTTTACACAATTTTAAGTCTAGGGTTATTTTTGATTAAAGCGTATAAACTCATTTTTGTGATCGATCTCTATTATTATCAAGTTTCGTTCCAGCAGCGGATGAAGAAGACTTATATATTTATACTTGTTTCGAGAAGTATTATCTGGCAGTAGGAATGTCGTTTGGCAGAGCTCCCGCTCCGCTCACGGTTCGAATTGCACTTATAAGCGGTGGCTTATACAAATTAATTTCATTTATTTACTACAACTTATATGCATCATTATAAATGTAATTTGAACCTGCCATTAGGTATTTTATTTTTGATCATGTTGGTTGTAAGTTTGTGTATTTAATTAATTGATTAATTGTAAATAAAGTTGTAAAATAACGTTATCTTGTTTCCCTTTAGCGGGTAAGTGTTGAGACGTTCACATTTTATTTGTGTTGTGGAAAACTTACTTTTGGAACGATGATTTCGTTTAGTACGTAACTGTAGTTATAAATAATCTAAATTTTATGCTATACTAGTTAAGATTTCATATAATATGTATTTATTAGGTGCCTAAGCAAATCTTCGTACATATTTATAAATTGAATTTGTAATAAAGTAAAAGGAGTATGTAGGTGTAATTATTTTATGATGGTAAAGTTAAGCACTAAATGTGGTATTTTTGTTAATGAAAATATTAAAGCGACATATCCATGGAATATTTGCGAATTTGGTTTACGCACTGTTATGTGAACGGTTTGTACGAGTACATGCATCATATATTTACTGGCTCATTCAAAACTTGTAATTAGAATAGCGAGGCTTCGATTGAATACTTCTGAGTTCTATGTAAAATTGCCAAACGATCTGTAGGAAACTAGCTCTTAAAATTAAAAATAAATAGAATTTATTGACGTAGATCTCTTGTTTAGTAAATTGCGGACTGTTGATATGGTCAATTAACTTTCTGAAGCACAAACTGTACAAGTGCAAGGCCTAGTGTGAGCGGCGCGCCGGGCACGCCGGGCAACACCGCCCTGTTGTCACATGTCTCGGCACGTTGCCATTGCAAAAATGAGTTTTCGTCAATTGAGCATTGTAATAGAATATTGTAAAATAAATCTTGCAGACCTTGTAAACGCAGTATCGCATTCAATTTCACGTCCATTTAGAATGTCGAAGCTACTTTATTTTGTATTTTGGGACCATCCACATGTTTTAGATAGATTTCTTTAGAGTACGTTTTTTATTCAGGTTGGTTTTTGCACTTTACTGATCAAACTTGCCCAAAAAAATTGTTTTTAAAAATTGTATTTGGGGCTATCAGTATTATGTTTCTTTTATTTTTTTGTTGATGAAAATGTTGGATTTGCAATGTCTTTTACACGTTCAAATTTGATAAGATAATGTGGATTGAATAAACCATTAACGATTCCATCTTACATTCTTTAGATTCTTTACGTTTGTATCGATGCCGTCGCAATGCAGTTAACTTTTATCGAAAAAGTTTCATGTGAAGGCCTACAGCGTATCTGCATTCAATTTTTGCGAGGGAAAATTTATTCGAAAACTTTGTAATTAAAGAAATATAGATACTCATATTTTTGAAACTTTCATCGTGAAGTTTATTTACGGCTATGTCCCATTTTAATATACCTATAAAAATGTAACATGAAGTTTTTTTACTCAAAATCATAATTTTTGTGTAGACAGTAAAAAGCTTAATAATAAAATTAACCAAAATCAAGATATTCCGTTCCAAATTTAAGGCATCATAGACTATTACGATAATATTCAATAAAAATATTATTTTCGCTTACGCTTTTATATTCATGATTTTTGTACGTGCCAGTTGACTTCCCTCGTAGTTAGGAATGTGAAATAAAATATTTTATATAACCACTGTACACAGAATAAGCTATAACAGCATTTTCATACGAGTGAGATATTTATTTTCTTTAATGTATTTGATTTTCATCGGACATCGTAAGTACAAGGTTTTGTTCGTGAGTTGGTTATGTGATAGCGTCGTGCACAAGGGACTACATACCTCTATAGAATAAATAATAACGAATTACATTTAATGTATTATGTATTATTTAACTTATATGTGATAACTTATGATATAAGTTTTTTTTTAGTTTATTATTTGCCAACATTGATCGTAGTGTTGTCGGGGTAAATCACGGGAAACCGTATTTTAGCGGCCACATTAATCTGAAGGTGAGCTATTGGCGCTAAAACGACCTTCGATATTTGAAAATTCCGCCGGTTAATCAGCAATTTTTCAGTACCCGTTATTCACCAACCGATAAGTCTC
Organism: Spathilepia clonius; assembly: GCA_018250295.1. NCBI lineage: Eukaryota > Metazoa > Arthropoda > Insecta > Lepidoptera > Hesperiidae > Spathilepia > Spathilepia clonius. The sequence goes on from DWRA01000090.1 coordinate 3,897, forward strand.
TAGATCCGTCTCCAAATTAAACGTAAATGGAAGACCAATGAAATAAAAACGTCATCACTGAAATTAAAGTAAATAACTCATTAATTAATTTTTTAGAAACTTATGTAATACGTTATTATTTATTTCTACGTAATGTGATTTGTATTTTGTCAGTGTACAGTGACTGTGATGGGCTGCGAGTGTATGTTGTACATAGGAACGTGGCACGCAGTGCCCAGCCGTGTGATTTTGATTACTTACATGCTGTGCTTCTATGTTGAGATACTAATAAATCTGAATGTAGCCAATATTGTTTTCTTTTCTATTCCTTTTAATCTCTTTATTAGAAATAATGTTTGTTCGTAACAGCAACAACATTTGTGGTTCGACTACGGCAGCATAGCAGCAAATTTACTTGAATTGCATTAGTTTGGATTAGAGGTAAGAAAATATATAAACCGTATTTTTGGGGAATCACTCTGGTTCCACAGGTAATTTATTTACGATAAGTACTTCATAATCAAAATCTGACATCTTAACTGCTTAGTAAGGAATCTGCTTATGACACAACTGTCTCTACTACTATTTAAATGTTTTGAACTGTACCACTCTAAAAGAATATGTATACAGCCGCTAAATCATGGTAAAGTTAAATTAACGTTAGGCATTGATCAGGAAAGGTCACTATTACTTATACACCGTTAATACGTGTTGGTTCAAGCATTCGCGCAATATGGAGATCCCGGCGTGAAATGAATCATTGCTTATAATGACTTGGCTGTATTGCACTTGTATCAAATTTATCGTGTATATCATAACTTGGAAAGTTGCTGATTGTATTTAATATTTCGTACAATTTTATGTTTAATCATTTTGCCAGTATGATTCTAGTTAGGTATTTTGAAGTGACACCATATAACAAATAAATATGGGACATGTGAGTCACCTGTTGGTATGAATGTTATTCGTAACAGCCTTTTTTTAGACACGTAAAATAGGCAAACGTCTGTTAATAACGCCGAAAACAAAGTTTAATTGGCTTCAATATAGGGTTTTCAATTTCAGTTCTAGCAGGATTACTATTTCTATAATATGTATAATATAATATATAATATTGTATAAGGTAAATAATAATTGACAGTAGCAAATTTGCGTCTATGTCCGACTTACAAAAGTACTTAAACAGTGTTCACTAGTACGTAGTGAAATAATTAAGACTACTTTGAATAAATGATAGTGCAAAGATAAGGACCTTTTTAAGAGCGATATAAAGCACATTTTACAAAGTCTCCCTCTCCCTCGTGGCCATTGTCAGATGGTCTTTTGTCGTCTTGCAGCCTCGCCTACAACGTGAAAGCAAGCATTGTTTCGCGTTGTACAAATGTCGCCTCACGAGCAACACACGTAATTAAAATATACCTCGTACCTTCATAATTTGTTATAATTAAAATATAAAATAGGTACTAAAGTTTTCGTAATAGTAATTGAACACAGTATTCAAAACAGAACTATCGTTAACATTTTATTCCTGCCCCATTACTGGGATCATGATTTGTCTATTTATAACTATCAAGCCATTTACGCTAAATATATAAGGGATCAGTAAACTACACTACCACGTACGTATAATACTCGTGTATCTACGTAAGCATTGAGTTTTCCTTGCGGTTTAATATAACCGGCTGTATTCACCTTTGATTAAATAATTCATTTATGATTTTAAATGCATTCCTAAGGCTTTTTATATATAGTATGGAAGTAGCAAACGAGTATGCAATCCATAATAAGATTAACCTCAGATACGATAGATTCCTACCCGAGATCGGCTTCAGATGCGTTACTGTCCTAAGGTCTAAGCTGGGATGCCTCATATAAATATTTTCTTTACCGCAAACTTCAAACCCGAATGCAGCAGCGTGTCTAATAACACTGCTGTTATTAGACAAAAAGTAGTACTAGTGGTTTTTAATAGAGTATAAGGCTGTGTGTTTCGATTAAAAACGCAGCTCCGCCACACTTATTTCTGTCTTAACACTAGTACCTCAAGATTTACCTCACTTATATAAAGATTTTTTATAGTGTAATTAACTTTCCGCTGCTTAATTTCGACAAACACTAGGGCGAGGGAGGATTATAAAACACGCAAGTACAGTGTTACGTTTTAATAACTAGATCGATCAATACAACTATACAAGTCACACAATGCTTTTCGACCGATTTCAAGGACGAATCCACACACGCACACATTTTTAAACACAAAAAGATGGCACAACTAATACCATGGTTCGATGGCACAATTCTTTTGTAAGCTATTTTAGTTATAAAAAATACTACATTTTTACATATAACAAATAACGATTATTTTACTGTATCAAGCTATTTCAAGGAATTTAATTTGTTTTTAAAAAGCAAACATATTTAAATGAAACCAATGACAATTTTTTATCTATCTCCGGTGAGAACTTGATTTAAATTCTATTTATATACGTTACTTTGATACAATTATTTTATTATTAAAAAGTTTAAAAAACAACTGAAATTCATTAATTACCCTTGAAAGTTACTTAAATTTCGGATATCTTAATACTGTTAAAGTTAGTAAATGCAAAGAAAATAAACACTATAATCAAAAGCCTAAAATTAAATTAATATAAAAATAACAAGGAGAAATAAAAATTAGTAACAATGATAATACTAAAAATGCAATTAGAAGTAATCGTGTTTTACGAATTTTTTTGGTAATTTGTAGTTGTAGTTTTACTTTGTTGACTCATTGCATTTGGTGTAATCCGACATCTAATAACTATGATTTTACATTTCATTACATGTTAGATATACTTTTCAAATTGAACATAAGACCAGTTATGTTAAAAATCCCTGAAATTTCAATTTAAACAAACTAAAACCTTACAATATACCTACAGCTAAAATATATTATGTGCATCGTATTTAACAAACGCTCTTGCACACTAGCGTCATCTGCTTAAGAACCAATTAGCGCCATCAACTTCTCCATGTTTGTAACCCACCCTTCAGGCGTTCCTTAACTTCATTTGCAATTCAAACCGCCTGTTAGTCCGCACGCCCTTTATAATCGTCCTGTTCTCCTTTCTCTTAACATCTCTTTTCTCGGTGAAGGACTTCTCTCTCATCACAGTTTGCTTGGCCACGTCCCGCCGGGTCGCGGTCGCGCCCGCTAGAGAGGGTAACGCTAAACAGGTGGTCTGCCTTGCCAGCCCATTGGGTCTCTTATCTCCTTGTCTTTTCACTTCTGTCTTTTTGGTAGTCACGCTAAAAGGATTCACGTCTACGTCCAGTTTGAAACCGAACCTCGTGTAGCCGGGGTTTAGAGATGCGAGTGTGGGTAGTTTTGACTTCGGTGGCGTATGCAGCTTTAAAACTGGCTCCGTGGCTGCAGGTTGTGGTGGCGTACCTTAACAGAAAAATATTGATGATGAAGTACCTGGTACAAGTTTTAAAAACGTACACATTATTAACGCTTGGGTAGTATTTTAACTCATAGGCCCTAGTCTCAACAGCCTATTACTCCTCATACCGGGAACATATTTTAGATTTTGCCCAACACTGGGATTGTAAATAGTCGATGATGATGATGATACCTCAAAACTTTACATTTTATAAATGTAACAGTTATTCACCGTTCAAGCGAAATAGCATCGTTGTTAATGCAATAAAAATCTAAAATTAACACAATAAAGCCAGAAGGTATCTCAGAATCTTAAAGAGTTCTAAAATCAACAACTATGTAAGTTCGTAAACAATTGCATTATATTTTTGTTTGAAGTATCTGCCACGTGTTTGCTGTTACCACCGGGCAAATGTAGGAATTTATTGTCTTTAGAAATGTTTAATCTAAGATACGAAGTACATTATCATTTATATAATCGTCGTTAACTTACTATAACAAGGTATTACGATCTTTTGTGAAAAATGTTTTAAATTATTCTTAAAGCGTTAATAAACTTCTAGGATTTTAACTCGTGATGTCATTGCATTAGGTAAATGTAGTAAAAATCCTTAAGCTCACTTTCGAAGTGACGTCACGTCGGCATCGTGAATTGAAAAATTAAATTATAGAATTAAAATTCAATTTGTTATGAATAGAAATAGAAGGTCTATTTCTATTTTTAAATTTTATAAAATCTATCTTCTATAAACTTATAGATTTTTTTAGACAACAGAAAATTCACAATTAAAACTATTTGGTCTAGTAGAAGCATGAAATATTACACAGGAGATTTTTATATTAAGTACAGGGTGGTACTAAGATTTTGGTAATGTAATCTTGTTCTAACGGGCTATATAGGAAATGAATGAAAGAATGTAATAAATATTTACATCCCAAGTCTACTCTTCCACATTTTCCTAGATAAAGACTTTATTACCACCATTGATTTGGACATTAAAAAGCAATAATATAAAATACGTACAGAACATTAATGAGTTTACGACCACATCAATAAAGTAAATAATTTCTGCGGCGATAAGATAATGGCTAACGTTGCTCGTTGGATAGGCATCGAAGGCGTATCGGCGCTGTAATTCTTAAGGCTCATATAAACGACACTCACTAAAGGGGTTTTCTACAAAATATGACACTAATTGTACATTTTTACATTACTTAAAAAGGTAGTAGAACCACTATAGTTCAGCTGACGCATCCCCTCTTCTGCTATTTCTATCGTGAAACCGTTTTTGCGTTTCGGTGGATGGTGCGGATACCAGTTGACCTACATATTAGACGACTACCTTAGTCCTCACGAGTGCCAATGCATCTGTGATCGGCTTCAGAGAAAACTCGTCTACATGGAGTTGGTAACAGATGTTTGTGGGTGGCAGTTACTTCTTACCTGCTCTAACCTGCTGTCGACAGAATCAATATTAATTCTAACTATGGAAAGCTTAGGTCATCACTTTTTACTCCTCATACGTTATCCTTATGTTTCGATTTAAGAGAAAAGAAAAATATATAAAAATAAATACTCAGAGATTCTAACTCACGGAATTTGACTCCCTGACTGAGAAGTTGAGTTTCAAAACATTTTATGTAGTTTACATTCATAATTCTAGAAAATAGTGTCCAAAGACTGGTAGCTAGCTATTAAGCGAATTAAAACGATAATGGGTAAAAAGCAAGGAATTTCTCAAGTTTCGTAATATCAATCACTTGATATCTTGAGAATATGTGTATAATTACTGTAGATCAATATCGAATGTATCTACAGATAAAATCTATATCTTTACTAGAGTTTAAACGCGATAATATCTAAAACTATCAATCTGAAATTCTGGTCGTACATTAACAACGAATATAAAGGAAGATATTATTCATACTGGCTGTGCATTGTGTTTCGTGAAAAGCTATATCAAAATCAAAATATTTTATTCTAAGTAGATCCTTTACGGAATTATTTTTGAACGTCAATAAAGGTGTTTCGTTATGGAGAAGAGGCGGGATTAGTGATTAATTATTATCAAAATACTTTTATTAATCTTTCGCGGGAAATCTGATACTTTGGAAACATTGTATGAGGTGCGGAGGGAAACATTTGTTGATAAATTCAACTGTATCAAAGTCAACTTGGTTGTAATATTAGGGTAGGGTGTAACCATGAATGCAAGTTAACTATAAATTTAAATGAATCGAATCATAAAGGACGATATTTGGCCAGTTAAAGATGAGGCTGTATGGCACTGCTAGTGTTGTTATCATAATTGTCGTGTGTGGTCGCTCTTAGTGTAGCTAGGTATAGAAAGGGCCTACGTAAAATATGAGGCCACGATAAAAAACATGTCTTAAACACGTGACACACGTGTTTATTTGCTAATAATCTTATTTTGAGATATGGATTTGAAAACGACCCACGACAATTAACACGAATAATTACGTCTGTAATAGCTTAACAAAATTGGATTCAGATAAAGTGTATATTGATGATTTTTATTGTAATTGAGATTTGTGTTTTGTTATTTGAGTTTTACGATATTAAAGAGAACATCGGATTGCAGCCAATCTGATATTAAGTGGTCAATTCAGCTCCATCGTCGTTTCCAAAGCTGCTTTATCGATCTACTCTTTTAAACACCGTATTTGTAATTTGGTACATCACTAGTAGCACAATACAGAATGTACGCATGCAGGTTTTTTCAAAAACTTTTTTCCATAAAAGACACGTTCTTAGATGTCAGGAGTAAATAGAAAGAGTTTAATCTTCAATGCGGGTTGCTATCTACACATATCAGTCTTTACGTCAACGCAAGTAATACCTACTTTTTCACAATTGGAACATATCACTAATTGATGTTTTATTATAATTATGTTTAGATGATTTTAATATTTGGACTTTGGACTAGAGAACGTGGATGTCAATAATTTGCATGCATATTAAAAAATCATTCCATAGCTTTTTATAAAACTCTTTTTTAAACTTCACTAATGTTTCGGAAAGTGTTCCGCCAAAGAGAAGAATCGACACAAGAAACTACGCCTATAATAGGTATATTAGCCCTATACAGAAGTATCGGAGCAATTGCTATTAAAAAATAATATTTGAGGTTTTTGAACCTAATTTTCAGACATTTTCAGTAACTATACCATTCAAAATAAAATACAGTACATATTTTAAAAACTGTTTATGTAAAACAGAAGTATTGAAGGTGGTAGAACCCTTAGAAATTCGACTTCCGTAGCTCTTCCACTTTACCTACTTCTCCTTAATAATAATAGAGCCCACTTACCATGCATGCTCGTTTGATATTTCTATATTATAAAAAAGGAGTGACAGTTCTTTTGTTTTACACCGTAGTCTAAAGTGATAGCTAATACCAATGAAGTAATTTTGAGACATAGCAAGAAACTCTGAACGAGGAATATAGAGAGTAAAATAGAGAGTGAGAAATAGAACTAGTGAGGAGTACACGTGGGCTCGTCACCTTTAGGGCTGATCCGTTCGATGACGGCAACGCTCCCCGTGGGCGTGAGCAGCGTGCGGGCGCGGCGCGCGCGGCGGCGCTGGCACTCGTCCAGCGACTCCATGCGCGCGAACTGCTTCTGGTGCAGCGCCGCGAAGTTGGGCAGCCGCGTGCGCGCCGGCTGCGCCTTGGACGGCGTTGGGGCCTTCTTGGACGGCGTGTCTGGCTCCGACAACTTGGCTGGAATCATCATCAACCCATTAATGTCTCACTGCTAGGCACGGGTCTCCTCTCAGAGTGAGGGGTATTAGGCCATAGTCCACCGCGCTGACCAAGTGCGAATTAGTAGACTTCACACGCTTTTTGACAACTTTTTTATTCAAAGAACTCAAGTGTGCAGGTTTCCTCACGATGTTTTCCTACACCGTTATAGCAAGTGATAAATAATTTGTAATTTGTAATACGCACATAACTTCGAAAAATCAGAGGTGCGTGCCTGGGGTTTCAAACTCGGACCCCTCGACTGAGAGGCCGTGATTCAACCACTAGGCTATCACTGCTATCATTGGCATTGGCTGGTATATTGAAGTTTAAATGAAATAAACGTGTATCATACACTAGAACATCAAAAAATATTTTATTGTTGTTTTGTCTCTTAATTTTTTTTACGTGTATGTAGCATTTTATGTTATTTTAAACCTTTTGATTATATTCAAAAATAGAGTCATACGGCATGTATTTAGTAAAACCAAAACATTCTCAAATGTAGAGCTCTTGCCTATTGTAGTATCATCATCTTACATTTATTAAGGGTCTCTCTAATGCCAACCTGCTGACACCAGTCAGAAAAAAGTCTAGATGTACAACAAAATTACTTGGCTATCATACTAAATAGATGAGAAGTGCCGATTAAAATTCATGTCTTTAACCTGTACCCTACACATGAATTTACGCTGTACGCTAACGACGATCGAAACGCTAAACGTAAAAAACTCATACAAGGGCGCTAATTTCAAGAACATTAGTATAGAAATGCTGCATTGAAATAATAATCTGGCAAGTTTAGGTTGATTTTGTTATGACTGACCAGTGACACTGACTGTCCTTGGCCTGGACAGTCTATCGACAGAGTGCTGCAGATCGTCTGCCAGCCGCTTGCGTTTCGCGCGCGTCTCCGCCTCGTTGTGCGTGTACGAGCGCTTGCGACCGGCGGGACGAACCTCGGACGACGCTGGGAATTGAATAGGAAGCTATTATAATTTAAAATATTGAAACTGGATAGAAATGTAAATAGTTTTTAAGGCTGAGGGTAGAGTTAACTTATACTTTTGGACGAAAATGGATTCTTGAGGTGTGATAAAAGAGAATGTAGGAGTCAATTTGTAAATTACATATTTTTCAAAAATAAAGTTCGACTTTATAATAGATATAAGAATACATCGACTTGTCACATGAATAAGTGGAAATGATAATACAAAAAAATGTGTGATATAATGCAAAGAAATTTAAAAGTACAGAATTCTAAGAAAACACGAAAATAAGTTATTTAACAGTGCTTACCGCTATTGTCAAAAACAAAACTCTTGTTAGACCCTTTCAAATTAGATTTGATGACTCGTCCCTTAATTTGTGTAACCACAGCAGCATTGTTCACAGGACTGCAGAACATTACTTTGGTCTGTCTCGGACCTATGTCACCCAGTGATGACCTGCAGACTGACTTCTCCAATGACCGAGTCACATTTAATATGCTCTTCTCCTTCTGAGCACTTTTTGAGAGAGGGAATGGTGTGCGCCCAGGAGATGGTAAGGATTTACGTTTAACTGGTGTTTTTTCAGCAGACACATTTAGTTTTGGAGAAATTACATCTGGTCCATCCTTTGTAAATGTACCCTCACGTTTGAGTGGCGTCAAGGGAGGCTGGACTTCAGAATTTTCTGGAGTTTTACTATTTTCGGAAAGTTGTGATTCATCCACACTGCTCTCTACTAGCACCGGTGTCAAGTTCAGAATATTCTCTGTCTTTGATTCATCACTAGTGATGCTAATACGAGAATTATCATTAGATTTGTCAAAAGTGACATTGATAGTGGCATCAGAGCTGATGAGAGATGATTTTTTGGAATCATTCTCAGATTTGTTGAAATCCTTTTTGTCTGTGTCAAAAGTGGTGTTCAGTTCTTTACTATCACTATATTTGTCAATTACGTCAAATCTTGTTATAGAGATTCTGCCTTTTGATGTTCTTTCAAAGGTATTGTTCAAACTTTTAATAGGGTCAATGGATTTCTTGCCTTTTATCGATGACCTCCTAGCTTTAGATGACTCTATATCAAAAGTTGAATTTTGTGGGTCTACATCATCTTTATCAAAAGTAGCATTTGGATTCTCTGTTTCATTATCACAAATGTCTCCTATTTTGTCAAATGTGGAATTTTTAATTGAGGAATCTCGTTTCTTTTTAGTCACTTTCTCTACTGTAGTATTTAAACCATTCGGAAAATCATCTGATTTATTAAATGTGGTATCAAGATTATCACTGTCCTTTATATCTGTCACATTTCCTGATACATTTATGTTTTCATCCTGATCATGTTTACCTTTTGTAGGCTCTGCAGCAGCTCCTGTTTTATCAAAAGTAGTATTAAGATCATCTTTCCCTTTGAGTGCTACTAAACTGATTGATACATTAGCTTTATCATCACCAGTTATTTCGATGTCAACAGGGCTACCTGAAGCACTGTGGAAAGAATCTACAGACATATTGAACATCCTGCTTACATTTTGTTTCTCTTCTTCCCTTTCAGTAATAGATGACTTCTTCTTCTTTTTACCACCTTTCTTCTTCAAAATGACCTGTGGCTCTATGTCCAATTTTTCAGTATCTTCTATAGAAGTTTTCTTAGGGTTTTTCTTCTTTTTGTTCTTCTTTTTGCCATTTATAGACAGTTTTGTGGCTAATGCTTCAGTTTTTTCATTATTTTCCACATCAAGAGCACTTTCAACTTCAATTACTGTCTTCCTTCCTCTGCGCGTCTTAACAATATTCATTTTATTGTCAATGTTGTTGTCAACATCTTCAGTTACAGGTACATCAATATTCTGTTCTTTGAGTGTATTCCTTCGAGTCTTACGCCTGGGTTTCTCCTCAGTGGTCCCGTTAGAGTTGCTGGCAGCGTCATCATCAGCCGGGTAGCTCACATAGTTGTGTTTCTTTTTCACAGTGACTTCTACATTTTCCTTTTGTTTCCTATTCCGAGTTTTTCGTTCACTTTGCAATACTACCGTTGCACACTCCACGAGACCGTCTTGTGGAGACCCATGTATACCTGGAATATTTAACTTACTTAATTAGTTAATAGTATACAATTACTACATACTTATTGCTTGTATTATAAGACAATGTCATAATCGGTATACAATAAGCTACATACATTTTTTTATATAAACAACCAGGGAGCAAAGCTAAAATTCATACAATTATTTACAACATATATATCCCTGTAAGTATATTTGAGGTTTAAACTTACGTTTTCCAGATCTAGTGGACATATTTTTCTGTAAGAATAATCTGTTTCATAAAATATATTATTTTAACATTACAATATTCACAAACAGTCAATGTTTACGTTGCTGTACATTTCGTTTGCGTTTTATTTGAAACGTTTAAAATTGAATTTTCAAACTGTTGTCAAAGTCAACTAGAGCTTGTTGGAATGTGTTCAGATAGTTGTATAGAAATAAGCGAAACGAGTTAGGTTGAAAATATAAGAATACTTTATGATTTCAAAATTAGGAGAAATATACTTAAATTTTTCATATTAATGAATAAAATACTTTTCACTTTAATAAATATCAATCTCGATGATAATATAATCGAATATACCAGCCGCATACATTTTTTACTTTAGCGTCAAGATATTTTTTAAAAATATTTTGTTCCTCTCTTTATTTAACCTTCCCTTTCTAAATGTCACCTACTGGCTGCTGTTGTCAATGTCATAATAAATCCTAACGACCGCGGGCTGGTAGCGCAAATGTGTTTTGTTTAGTCAATTTTGAATCAATTACGGTTTCATTCACAAATATGTGAGACATATTTTAGTCACACGTTCAAAAACCACGCACATCTTACGATTTGTTGTTAATGAGATTATAACCAAGCATGTTGTAGCGCGGATTGTAACGGCAAGTTGTATGAGTCAGTTAGGAAAAACAATGGAGCGGCCGTGTCTGATTGCTTTAGCGGTAATTTGGTTGTATTGCGCGTATTGTAGCGGCGACCGGGGCGACTACATCGGTTGCTACAAGTTCAAAGACGACGTTCTGAACACCCACACCGGGCAGTCCGTGGACGCATGTCTATCAGCTTGTGAGCAAGTGTTTTACAAATATGCACTGATCGGGAACGAGTCCACGTGTTTCTGTGGCAACATTCCTGGGCAGTTCAAGCTCGAAGCCGAACAATGTAGCACGCCGTGCCCCAAGAATGAGACTCAAAAATGCGGAGGCGAGAACGCTGCTAGTGTCTATGACACGGAAGTTACCGCTCCGGGGCCGCCCATGTCCTTGGAAGTCATCAACACCACTGAAACTACCGTCCGCATACAGTGGACGTCACCCCAAGCATATACAGTTATCACTGGTTATGTAATTAGGGCAACAGTGCTTGAAACTTATGCAGATTTCACCCCTACGCCGATAGAGTGGAGTGTTTCCAACAGCACACTATTTACTGAACTCCCCAACTTACAGCCAGGGTCTATATACAACATAAGTGTTGCATCGGCTAATTACGAGGAGCTTGGAGCGTCACTTAGTGTGAAAGTTGAAACTGTTATTGGTACACCAGATCCAAGCCCTCCAGATATAGAAATAAGGGAGAGACGTGGTCACAAAATGGGTGTACATATACCTGAAGCAAAAAATGTGAATGGACCTGTTTCCATGTATCGTATTGTAGTCTCAATAGAGCTCTATCAACAAGGTTTTATTGTAGAGAATTTGAGCAACTTCACATATGCTCATGAGCAAGGATTTCCATATTACATCACTGCTGAATTAGACCCAGATGACATCAAAAATGATTTTATTATTGGTGATGGAACTACATACAATGGGTTCTATAATGCCCCACTACCTTTAACAAATGATATAGAGGTTTCTCTGGGTGTTGTAAGTGAAAAGAATAATGTTAAGAAAATCAGATATGCAGAATCAGCCAAAAAAATTATTTTGAATATCAATGAGCCTGAAGTTGTGTCTCCCCTGGTGGTAGCCTTGGGGGCAGGCATAGCAATTGGTGTAGTACTCTTATTGATTGGTGTTGGCGCTCTGATTGTTCTCCGTAAAAGAACTCAATTGGCAAGATTACAAAGAGGCTCTCAGTCAATGCCTCTCAGCCTGAGCGAGCCCTGTATGGAAATAGAAAACTCTGGCTTTCTTCAAGATGAAGATGAAAGAGTGGACTACTACGGAAACTTGAAGCGTAAATTATGGAACATACCCAGGAATCTTATTGATATTGATATTTCTTGTGTGGTTGGTATTGGCAGCTATGGGAAGTTTACAAAAGGCAAGGTCCAGCAACATGGGGCGCAAACCTCTGGGTTGGTGCAAGTTGTGTCAGACAGGGAATTGGAGAAGCCAGATAAAAGGCTCATGCTTCAAGAATTGGATATCCTTATAAAGTCCAGTGAACACGAAAATGTTATATCCCTTATAGGTATTTGTGAGACCAATACAACTTTGTTTGTTGTGCTCCAAGATACGAAGATTTCTTTAAAAGAAATGTTAATCCAAAGTCGGCACAGGGACCTTCAAAATAATAAATTCTGTTTGACACCCGAAAATAAAGTTCTCCAAATTTGTGCAGACATCGCGCGCGGTATGGAATACTTACACAGCAAAAAGATTATCCATAAAAAGTTGAGTTGTCGAAACATAGTTATAGGCGAGAGCGGAAATGCGAAAGTGTCGGGTTTCGGACTCGCGCACATCCGGCCCCTGCATGAAACGCCCGACTACACGCGTTGGACGTCGCACGAGATGCTCCGGCAGACGAGGTTCAATCCAAAGGCGGATATTTGGTCTTTTGGTTGTTTAATTTGGGAAGCCTTAACGATAGGAGCGACGCCATATCCTCATACTGCTAGTAAAGACGTTGCCGCACGAGTTCTACGAGGAATGCGGCCATCTCAGCCGTCATACGTGGGCGATGAGCTGTTCCAACTGTGCCTGCAATGCTGGCAAGTAGATCCGGACGAGAGACCTGCTTTCTCGTCGCTACTGCGTGAGTTAACGCCGTTTGCCGACGGGCCAGCCACGCGCTGCCTTAGCTTCACGCATTACAACGGCTTCATTTACGAACCCCACGTGCCACAATACGAAATCGTGTCCTAACCCACGATTTGAACTTTGTACAACTTTAACCACATTACTTTTTTGGCAGAAAAATAATGTATGCTCAAAATTTTTACATTTCAAACTAATTATTATGAATACAATGACAATAGTGTTAGGTTTTGATAACTGTAGAATATCATATTGAATCTCTAAGATTTCGTTTGAATTTAAATATGAATTAGTTAGTTAATTTTGAAAAACGAACATTATATAGATAAAAGACAATGTATCAAGTTAGTTTAAGTATTTTATGTAGGGTATTTTTTATTATATAGAATCCAAAGATATCTTCCGATAACATCAACTGCCAATATAACACAATGTAGTTATATAAAAAGAATTGTAGCCTAAATAGTGACGCCAGGATGACAGTATTTTCTCATTTTTTAAACTAAGCTATACAGTAAACTACTCAATTTGTAAGTTACATGAGTAAAAAATTGTCTTTAATTGTCTAATGGTATACATTTCGACCACCTATGCTGGGAGTTTGAGGTTTCAATCCCAGGGCTAACTCAATTTTTTCAAAGTTTTCTGCGTACTAAGTATCATTTAACTTTCAAGTGCTTGAGTTTTCTGTAATTATCTCATAGGTTTGTGAAGAGCATCAATCTGCACTTGGCTTATCAATCAAGTAATAAATAATAATACTGGATCTTAATCCTACTTAGTCCCGGTAACGAGCCCAGTTATGGCACAGTAATGGGTTTTCTTTGCATGATATAGTTTTGTTACGTGTAAGACAAAATAAAGCAATACTATGTTACCTTGTAACCATTCTAGAATAACATGTAGGTCAGTAAGTTATTGTAGTTTTTAGGCTAATATTGATGAATATAATTTTGTACAACAGTTGGACCCCAATTGTACGCATGGAACGGAACCGCACCCATACTAAAAAGTTTTTGCATGGAATGTGCTACGATCGCAAGAGTTTGTAAGCGACAGAATGCTGGGACTCAGTGAGACCAGAGTATAATTGCATAGCAAATGCGGGTTGATGGGTCCAACCACCATGAAGGCACAGTGACAGCTATTTCAACAGTTAATATTGTCGGCAACATACTTATATTATTTACACTCCTGTAAGTATTTACGCGAAGAACTATTCAGTCTTATTGATACATCTGTAGATATTGAGTATTATATAATAGTGAGTAATATGATCGAATGTTTTCAGTTGTTTATTTTATAATGCGTGAAGTAGAATCCTAACATAATACTTGATTTTAGAATTATTTCAATTTATTTATGATATTATCTGACTCTCTTAAAACAAGTTTATGTAATTTGTGAATTATGTTATTGTAATTAATTTATGTAACTTTATCTGTAAAGTATTGATTGGTGATCAAACTTTAAGCCACACTCTAAAGTTGCACAAACCATTAATATACTAAAGGCGTTGCGTTTTGGCAAAGTATTTCTAGTAGTTATTGAAATGCTTGGAGCGAGTCCATTGCAGGAGATCGCTAAAACTATGCAGATCTACTATGCCTGTGATCGCAGTTTTCCTGTTCAAATAATATTATGCATTCGTGATGTGTACGACAAAGTAAAGAACATATTCACCTTACCATCTTGCTTTATTTCAAACGTTGGTACGCGGGAAAACCGTTTGGATCACAGATAATCCAGTTATCTGTTGAGAACACACTTCCTGCACACCTCTCTGAAAAACGCTGACTCGACTTTCAAAGAAATACTTTTACAGCATGCAGCTCCATAATAAATAAGATTTCTGTGTCATTTCACTGTTAAGTAATTTATATTTACTGGATATTTTTATGTTTTTTAAGCTTTAATATCTTAATTTATAGTGATTTTATAGATCTTTTTAAGTGTGTGTGAAACTTAACATTCCATTTGTGTTTAGTCCAGTATTTTTTATTGTTTATATTACATTTTTAGTACTTATATTGTGTGAAAAGCCAAAGAGGATAAATTTTTTTGGTTGTACCCGTATACAATAGAGATCCATATTTTCAAAACTAGAATCTTATGGATCTGCGCAATTGGATATGGTCTAGACTAATTATTATTTTCTAATACTCATATGTATTTTTATATGGAATTCTATAATTAACTTCGTTATATGATTCCAAAATAAAAAAAAAAACTTCTTGAACAGAACACTAGAACAAAAACTAGTTAAAGATCTGTTTGAAAGATCTAGCACGAGTATAAAATAGTTTTCCGCAATTTCTTCCTCTTTGGTGTCGTACCTGTTTTTTTCGACTTAATTATACATGATCGACTATAGTATTCCGTCCATATATTTTTATATGAATCCATTTATGTAATACCATATACATGATGTAATGCTTAATAAATATTTAAATAAACGTGTCTTCATTTATTTCATTTCATCTGTCGCAGTAGAATCTGTAAATTTAAAACTGATCGATTGTTTGTCTTACATAAGTCACAATATAGGCAGAATAATAATTGATACTTGAATTGAAAGCTGAGCGGAGCGAAGAGCACCGAAAGTCATATACCTCTATTTTAAATTTGTATAAGTAACGCGACATAGAAATCACACACAAAATCGGATCTCAGAGACAAGAGGATGTAATGGCGACAATTAAAACAACATGTAATCCTTTTGCATTTATTTAATGTTAATATTATATAGACAATGTTCAAGGTACCTTTGAATTGGTTTTCGAGCTTTTAAACACTAAGACATTGTAATCTTTCATTTCACCTCTTATCTTTAAACATTGCAAATTAACATTAGATAATAATCAATGTCGGTAGTACAACTAAATATTTAACTTTGACTAAAATATAGCGAATTTTAAATTCAAAACATTGCAACTCAAACTTAATTAGATATTATTTCTCGCACATAACATTTGCAGACCCGTTTATAGTAAACCAAGTTAACAAAAAAAAATTAATAAAATATTATAATTCCATCACTGAACTGTACAGCAACAAATGTTATCAACATATCATTTACATAACGTACCGAGCCGGCGCGCCTATACTTACTTATAATACGCAACAAGTTACAATTCAATAGAATTAGTTTAACATATCAATCTCAACATGTGTAAAGGTTGATGAGACAACGACTGAACGGCGCCTGAGTCCGTACCGCCCGGACCGACCGACGGATCGCCCGCCCGACCGCCCGACCGAGCGGCGGCGCCCGCCTGACCGCCCGACCGAGCGGCGGCCGCCCGACCGACCGACCGGCCGGCGTCCTGCTCGCGAGTCGCACACGGCCACTTCCTCGCGGATAATTCCACATGAAACCGAGTGAAAATTTTAATGACAATAAACAATATATTACAATAATTCCCTACCGCTCGGGACGCGTTCGTGACGATGTCAATATGCGCAAGTTGATTCCTCAGTCTTTAATAAATTGATGACAATGAGCAAGGAGAAGAACATAAATGAAACAATGTTATGCAATTATATACAGATAGTGAGGCGTAGCGGCCGCGTGCGACACGCCCGGCGAGCGGCGTGGTGATGTCTTAATGTTGAGTTCGACTTGAACGCACAGCCATTTTCCTAAACACAGTATCGAACCTTACCCTAGCCTAGCGCACCCGACGGCTGCGACCTTCACTGTTTACCCACTAAGCTACCTACATAGTAATTACAATAAACCACTCTATCAACAAATTCAACAACATTTAGCTATTAAAATTAAAAGGAGGCCGAGACTCGCGGAGCCGGAGCCCGTTCCGGCCGCACGCGACGCCTCCGAACCTCACCGTAGACTGTAGTGAAGAATGATAACTAGCTACCTTATCCTACGACATCGAAATATCTTAATCGAAAATAGCGGTAAACTACGTCCAATGCGAGCGTGCGGGAGTCGGCGGAGGACTCCGCCGTGCCGGTGTTCGTGTCCATCTCTAGTACGGTCCGTTCCCACTCCACGCCACTAGTGGCGCCCGACGCGACACGGCAGCCGCCGCGCGGCCGCGGGAGCTACAAGCGTGCGGCGGGCGCGTGCATATTTGTCAGTATCACAGAAACAGTATATCGACTAGCGGTGTACGATTGTAAATTGTCTGTATAGAGATTTCATTTCACTTTATTTGTCACTAAATATACGATTTAATAATTATTATTATGTATTATATTGTTTATTAATATAGGATTAATGTAATACTATTCATAGACATAGGATTAATAATATCGATTTATTCGTCATTAATTATTGGGATGAGGATTCGTTCGCTATCAATCACGATGTGCACGTCGGCACGAGGCGGTTGACAACGAGCGAGTGGGCGGCGCAAGCGCACACCGCCAGTGCGCGGCGGCTGGCCGGCTGGCTGGCTGGCCGACCGGCTGGCTGGCTGGCTGGCTGGCTGGCCGACCGGCTGGCTGGCTGGCTGGCTAGCTAGCCGCCGGCCGCCGCCGCGCGGTCGACGCGGGGAACTGATGCTACCGCGCTAAGGGTTTATTATCTTGTAATTCATCATAATATACTCTCAAATATTGTAACAACTTTTATTAGTTATATAATAACAACGTTAACATTTTTTTCCAGTAATTTTAAAATTATCTATACATATCCACCGTATTGTTTAAATATGATTAATTATAACTAACTAGAATTCCTTCGATAACGTTATAATTTTAGAAATGTTCTTTACAGTGCCCCTATGTAATGTAACAACGCTTACGCGAATTTTTAACTATTTCGATAACAATATTATGTCTTAAAAACCCGACAACACTAACCTTCGTCGAATCGAACGATGAACGAAGCGACTAGTTCGATAACACGATATATAAAATACGATGAAAGGTTCAACTAGGTATATTCGTAAAAACTACGCGAGGAGGTTCGGGCGAGCGGAAGATGGAATGTGTATAATATAGCCGGAAACATTGTAAAGAACAGTTCAGGCAACAATAGAGGCAAGAAGAACGAAGGGAACGTAGAGAGAAGGGCGTAGAGGGAAGTGGCTTGCGGCGGACGCGCGGGGCGGCCGCTTACTTATCATTAATTATCAGAAATAACAACGTGGGACTAATGGCAAATTACGTTTGCATCTAGGAATCGCTTAATTAAGACATAATATCTCTAATATTAAATCGTCGATAACAACAACGGATTGCGGCCCGCCCCGCCACGTCGCGACGTCGCTTCATTATGATTTCGAATAATTGACGTATTCACTTACACGTACCGACTAAACAAGATAAGTTTCAATAAAATTGAGCTTGTAAAATCGACATTTACAGGCATATCGCATGGAGGCTGACGCCGGACGCCCGATAGGCTACTGCACGCTCGCGACCCCGGAACTGCTATATTTCGGCTTCAACGCCTCGTTCCATGCTGCGGGTTGGAGCCCGACACACGGTCGCCGAACGAACCAATTTCTCTACGGACAATATAAATCCACAGACAAAACAATCGAATCCATAGACAATTGCTAATCGACCGCTCGCTACACGGTCGGGTACAATCAATTTGTATATGGATTGGGTTCGTCCTCAACTAAGCCCGTACACGAGGGCCCGAGTGCCGACGGCGGTGGTGTGCCGGCGCACCGCACGGAACCCGCGCGAGTCGCGAACATGTCGGAACCTATTATTTTAATTGACACAAGACGATATCCGTACCTACCCCCAAATATACGTAAATATAGTAAGATGAGAAGTCGAAAAACACCAGAGAGGTCGAACAGCGATACCTATAATATATTTTAAAGATTGAATATACTATAATAACTATCTACTTTAATGCAACTACAATGCGTAATGTTACCTACATAACACACGTATAATAGACCAGTAACAATACCACGACCCGTCGTCGAGATGTCGGACAGTTGGGAGACGCCCAGCGAGTCACTATACCGCTAACATTCACGCTGAGAAACCGTCTCTCAATTCCTTTTCTTACACTATCGTACGTTAATCCTTTAAGCCGATTCAAATATTTATTATTTTATTATGTAAACGTGTTCATTTGTACTTCATTCCACATATTATTTTCGATAAGTATTAACCGCCACCACGAGGGCGAGATGGCACCGCTGAGGTAAACGAACGAACTAAAACTACCCTCCGCCTAACTACGCGAAGACGAAGTACCTTGACAATGTCGGAAAACAATCACAGCTTACAGTATTATGCCTACGGAGCTCGCGGCCGGCCGCCGCCCGCCGTCCAAATTAACATTTTATTAAATAGATCGTCACTGTAAATAAGAATATTTCATATTGTCATCTCGAATAATATATAGAAATCTGCTTTAAAACCTTTAAAATATATAACTCTCTACTATTATGGACATGCATTTTAATCATTAAATTGTACTTATACTTTAAAAGACAAAATTTAGACCGACGAAAACGAACGACTACGAAAACATGACTAACAGAAGTAAAAACACAATATTATAAACGTATAAAAAATAAAGATCTTTACGCGAGAAATCAGGAATGAAAACAATTCTGCCACCAGATTCAAGACGCGCTTGTCAAAATGTAAAAAAAATATAATAATAATTCAACGTCAACGGACACCAACGAAATATATTGCATTGCACAACGGGCGACATCGCGTCCGATGCCGCCGAATAAAAATAATTAATAATTACCAGCTTTGGTAACGATACGTCCGCGGCTGCGGCCGAGGAGCGCTGTACGCTAAACGTTCAACATATAAATTCAAATTTCAACATTAGCCCTAATAACAGTGTCGAGTTAACTAAAATAACTTATCAATGGTAACATTTACAATGAAATCAACCGTGTAAATAATATTATATGCGGTGAACGACATAAAAAAATAAAACGTGTATGGAATAGGAATTTCCGTGATAGGACATATCACAATCGTATTACATCATTACATCTTAAACAACAATAACCGTCCGCCAGGCGGATCCAAACAATAATCACTCGTCATCACGTCGAAACATAAAATATAGCAATAATAATAATAATATAATAATAAAACGTTCAACACTATAGATCAACGTCGCGGTAGATGCGCAATGCGTAAACGAACGTATACCTAAATGTATCGTAAACACGGTCGGGTACAACAAGTACTCAGGTAACTCGCGCCACACTGACTAGAGGGGGCGGCGCCGCGGCCGCTACTGCATGAGGCCCGAGATGGCGTTGTGGCGCGTGCGCTTCACCTCCTCCTCCTGGATCTTCTGCTCGATGAGGTAGTGCGCGTTGCCGATGGCCGTCTGCGTGCCCGTGATCGTCACGATGCGGTTGCGCGTGCCCGGCGCGAACGTGCCCTTCTTCGAGATCTGGATGTTGGCGCCCGACATCTGCTGGATCTCCACCAGGCTGCGCCCGCCGGGACCTGCGGACCGACCGCCCGTCAGCACCCCACCGCTCTGGGACCAGCTCCACATGGACCATGTCTACATGGAGCCCATCACAGACGCATTGCCACCCCCGAGGACTAGGCCAGTTGTCTCATATGTAAGTCAGCCGACATCCACCGGTTTTCGCCAAAATGCAAGAACAACTTCACACAAGAAAGGTGTGGCAATGCTACCTGGTGGTAATGGTGGTGACACAGAAATATCGAAATGCAATGTAAACATAATTATGTGTGTCATTATATAAAATAATTTCGTTATTTTTCAATATTACATGAATAAATAAATTATTAATGTAACATGCAATATTGTCTAAGTGCATAATTTAATTATGATTAGAATTATAATATTATCATGATAAAAAAAAATTGCATTGCAACGTGAACGAATCGTTAATTACTTTTGCACCGGGGTTGTCGGGTCATTACTACATTTTTAACAGTGGGAATGAAACGTGATCTCCCACCGTCGTACAGGTAAGAAGGATGTAGCGGGGAGTGCACAAGTCGTAGAACACAATGATATGACAGTCGACAAGCCTCCGGACGGCGGACTACGTACCTAGGATGGCCCCGACGATGACCTCTGCGATCTCGACGTTCTTGGAGTCCTTGACGCCCGCGTCGGCCGGCGTGGGGCTCTTGGACAGCGGCAGCAGCGAGGCGGAGGGGAAGGCCGGCACGCCGCCCACGCCCCCCACGCCGCCCACGGCGCCGACGCCCGCCGACAGCGAGATGGGCGCCACGGCTGGGGGGCGAAGCGCCTCGAATGCAACCTCCGCGAAACGCTCTAAGGAGCCGCCGCGCGCGCCGCCTGCGGAGCGTCACGCTGAGGGCGGCTCGCGGCTGCGGCCCGCGGCCCGCGGCTGCGGCCGGGCTAGGTGCGGCGCGAGGTGCTGACACTTACATTAGAACGTTTCGCGCTGTTGCGGACAGAGAACCGGGTTAGCGCCCGCTCGGACCCGCCGCCGCCCGCGCGCTGCCCACACTGCCCGCGGGTGATGCTACCGTACCGCCCTACCGCGCCCTACCCCGCCCTACTCCGCCCTACCGCGCCCTACTCCGCCGCCGCCCGCCGGAACCGGCCGAGACCCGCCTCGAGCACGAAGCCAAATTTGGAAAACTAAAACTAAGCCAATCGGTAATCTACCGGTGAATGCTTCTAATATTTATATCGATCACGGACAAAATCTACTTATGGACTCATTACAAAACACAGAACTCGACATCGATAATCTAACTAAAGTTTACTCTCCATACTCAGAGTGAAAATAAAAAATAAAATATTAAACAAACTCTACAAGTAAGCAACTAAAAAGTACACCAGCATAACCCACGAGAGTGTTCGGCGTGACGAGATAATTAATTGTAATTGGTATTCGATCGGTCGCGTGACGTCGCAACGTCAGAACTACATCGGCAGCACTGTGTTGCGGTTTGAAAGTAAAGTTGCAAGGGAAAAACGACTTACGGGTAGCGAAAAAAACAAAAACATAATACTTTTCTACTCACATCTGCCTGTACAATGTGCAGTAAGGTGGTGCAATAGGCGTATATTATCTTGTCCTACAAAATTATAACGCAAGTCGTTTTTTCCGTTTGGAAATAATGTCGTGGACATTCGTTGTTATTACAACATTTTATTAACTTTAGTAATATATAATTTTGTAATAAACTACTAAACTGCCAATCATTTGGACATATTGTAAAAAATATATTCTCGACTATCCACCCATTACTACCCATTTCTTGCTTTATTTAGACAGGCGGTAGAGTGTCGCCCAAGATAAAAAAAAAATTGCGACGCATCTCCGTGTGTTATATATCTCTTGCCGTGCATTATATAAATTTGCTGGCACTATTGCGCTATTAGATTATCATAATTATATTATTGATATTGTCATGTTTACTTTTTTAATGTTATTAAAAAACACTTGCTTTTTATCGAGTTGTACTGATTTCTATTTCCTCGTCATCATTAACAAAATGTGTCCAAATCTCGTCAGTGTAGTAGTCCCTGTCCACGACACAGTGTTAGGTATGTATTGCCGATAGGGGGTATGAAAAAAGCGATACTCAAGAAATTTTGACACTTGAAGAGTGGAAGTACAACCAACAAGCCAATCAGTCGTGTTAATAGAATCAGCAATACAACAATACACCGAGACATTGCATGCAATAGATTGAAACATATCACATAATTATATTACAGAAACAGAGGACTGGCGGCTGCAGCGATAGAGTGTATTGTGAGTTTAGTCATTTTACTTTCAACGTCACAAAATGTACGCTCGATCACAGTAGCACAGCGGTATAGATTTCAAATCGAACAATCTTTCGTGAAATATTAAAACATACAAATATTATTATTATTTTATTAAGAACATGTTCCAAGAGCTCTAGTTTCATAAAAACTGCCCCCTACATGGAATGAGAAATAGAATTTATTCATTCTTAATATTTTACTTTTTGGTGGTTTGTAGTATATTACAGTTATATAAAAACAGTAACTTTTGTTTGGAATGAAACTACCCGCATCCAGTCCGTAGGGAACATACAAAGCGTATTTCAAGTCATCAAAGATTTTTATATAGAGTATGGAAAATTAAAATTTGGTTCCAGCCAATGTTTTCAAGATAAACGTGCGAAGCGTTGCGAAGGAATTTGGAATTTTGAAAGCTATGTTGTGATCGCGGCCTCGCATGTAACTTATGTAGAGGGCGTTGTTGACCTTTATGATATATGATACTTTGGAATATGCTCCTCCTTATACTTTATACTATACTTTTAATTTTCATCGTAATTCATTAACAAAAATATTCAAAAACTTATCGTTTCATATGTCTGTTGATTGAAAATATTCGTGATTTTTTTTTTTCATAAAACTTAATAAAATAGTTACTCATTAGTTGGGAATATCGATAGACTACGGAAAGACAGTGACAAGTACAGCAGCGTTTGGAATAGACATTGCAATCGTTTTACATTTCAGTGAAATTATACACTTTGTTTTGTTATAATCTCATATTAAATGTATATTGTTCCAAAGCCATACATTTACTCACACAATTTACTCTGGTAGCTCGACCTGAAGTTTATAGTTACTAAATTGTATATCTCTCCTGTCCCTTCATTTTTATTAGTTTTTTTGCAATTCACTACAACGCCATCTACATAATCAGATGCTGTCATCAGCCACACGACGTCATTAGTCACAACTAATTTCAAACACGACACAGCCAATCTTGTGAAGCCAATTAATTCATCGTAAAAATTACATTACGCGTTGTTGTAAAAAAATTGTCAGCGTCCCTAACCGCTCCTTTTGTTTGTACACAAATTGGAAATACACTTTATAAAATTATGACAATATATTAAATAAAACGAGTTAAAATTAAGTATCCCGCGACGGAATTCACAAAAATAAATTTAGATATATGAAAACTTATATAACATTTTATTATTTAACAATAATAATAATGTTATGCATTATTAATATTGTTTATTATTATAGGCACAATTTCACTTGAACCTTTTCTTTTCATCATCAACCAGTAATAGTTACCATAATATATGTATAATTCATGATTTTCTAAATAAATTCTGTCGCACGATATTTAAGGAACATTACAATACTGCGCATAAATTTTGTGCCAAAGGTTACACGCAAGTGTCGCCGTCGCGGCGTTCAATTATTAAGTATTACGGCGTGATAACATCTTTTCCGACACTATATATAAAAATAAGTATGGATAAGTATTGCAGCTTATTTTATAATTAGAGTACCTGTAATAGAAAAAATTAAGGCGCGTTCCCTTGACGTAATTATGTAATGGTAATTGTTATACGGAACACACGTTAATTTATTTCTTTATTAATATTATGTGACATATTTATTTAAAGAAAATAAGGAGAAGTATATAATTATTGTATGTGTCATAAAAAGGTCAGCTTTTGTGTTTAGATGTGTTATAAGATTAAAAAATATTTATCATTTTAGTGTAAAAATAAACTATTATGTAATTTGATATACTTACAACGCATGTTTGTTATCTATAACTATGTATTTAAATTTTGAAATTAATTGTTATAAATATTATAAGATTTGTACGAATATTACGTTTTTTAATAAGTATTATATGTATATTGTACTATTACAAGTGTCTATATCAATATTAGACATTAATAGACGTTTTGATTGTTTCTAATTATATTTTAAAATTTTCAATTACAGTAGTATGGAGAAATTATATTTTTGGTTGAAATATATATTGTTGTTGTTTGTTGTGTGTAACATAGTAAGTATTGTACTGTATTAGAACTTTCTGTTTATATTCCGTATCAATGAACACATCGAATCGTATGTGTATGCGTGTGCGTGTGCGTGTCGGTGCGTGCGTGCGCGCCACTCACCGAGCGAGACCTGCGAGAGCGGCCCGAACACGGCGGGCGAGTCCTGCGCGTGCGGCGCGTGCAGCGGGAAGTAGGCGGCCGACAGCGGCGCGGCCGGCAGCGCGGCGGGCAGCGCCAGCCCCAGCACGCCGTGCTTCACCAGCAGCGCCAGCGCCGCGCCGATCTCCGAGATGCCCGCCTCCGAGTAGCCCGCCTGCCGCAGCGCCACCTGCGCGACCACATGCGAACGCACGCACACTGTATGAGTTGCGCTCGAAGCTAACGCTATACGACTTTTAGCACATCTTTGTGATTTAACTCAAACGGTTCATATTTATTTTTAAGAAGATTTCGTTATAACGTCCTATCGGATGCAACGAATTTGCGAGAAAGGTTAGTTAGAAATCAGAAAGAAACTGGTGAGGAGAACTGATTAATCTTTAAAATTGTGCAAATTTTGTTTCTTTTGAACACACAATTTTATACACCTTTATACATCTATAAAATGACATATCAAAGTCTGCCTAAAAGTAAGTGGTCCCTATTACCTTTGAATGTTTATAATAAACGTTAAACAGTATATCCTTAAAAACGTAAAAGTATCTCATGTACGTATTTCGCTTACCATAACATTTAAATTAGAAAACAGCTACTTTTAATACTACTGATATAAAAAAATAGGTATTGCGTAATACATAAAAGCCTACATTTTTAAAAACTCTGTAGACATGCCAGTACAACAGTACTGTGGTAGTATAGTTCTGTGATAATGTGGCAGACAGTGGCGTAGTAATGTAGCAACATTGTGATGTGATAGAGCATCCTTACCTTGATGTGATCGAGCGTGTGCTGCGTGAGCGGCGAGGGCGGCGGCGTGCCGGGCGGCGCCAGCGACAGCGACAACGACAGCGCGCCCAGCCCCGAGCCGTTCACCAGCACGCCGCCCACCGAGCCCACGCCGCCCACTCCACCCACAGACCCGCCCAGCGCGTGGCCCTGTACATATAACGCAACGTTAATAAAGTGCAGGATTACTAGTTTAACGTAATTCACATCAACAGACGCAGTACGTGACAAACACAACGTAAGACACAGACAAAAAAATCATATGTACTGGCAGGCTGCCGATAGACAATCAGTGCGCTATTCCTGTCGCGCGTGTATACGCCCAGACGCGTGTTTCCACACACGCGTGCTTTTCATGCCACAGTTTTAAATGCACACGCTCACGTATCGCGAAGAGACAGTAGCGAGCTAATTCATGTGTGCGTGTGCGACAGGGATCGTTTTCTGTCTGATAATGTGACAATTTCATAATTTACGGCATCGAATATTTGTTAAAAATGCTGATCCGCTTATTTATGCTTTTGATTATATTCATAGAATACATCCATATTGTAACGTCTGCCACGTACGGTGTCTCTATTTTATCGGCTATTACAGTGCAACTTTGCAAATAATATGTGACTTATGAGATTTTTGCACAAAAAACAATTCCGAATACTTTTGGACTAATTTGTAGGTACCATAAAAATAATGTCTTATGTATCCCCAACTCCATACAATCACATATCTTTTACAGTCACAGTATGGATTTATAGTAGATCTACAAATTAAATGGAACGAACTTACTGTGAAACTGTTTTACACATGAATCGAAGACTTAAATGGGACGAAAATGTATGTTCATGGTAAAATGGAGATGAGGTCGAAAATGACCATGGAGTTGCTTGTTAATATGTGAAAGAAGACTCTGCTTCAAAAATTTGAAGTTTAAAGTAATTGAAAATTAAAATTTTGCTAAGTTATATAGGGCAGCAAAGACCATGAACTAATTGTTTGATTGTAAGAATTTTTACTTTTCACTTTTTTAAACACAATTTAACTTTATATTATAATAAAATATTTCTAAATATACATAGAAATATCAATAGCAGATGTAATTTAGTCTTAACAAAGTAAGTGTCTATTATAAAGAGATTCGACAATTTCACAATAGTAGTAACTAACGAAACAATTGAAAAATAATTTATAAAAAGGCAATAAAGAAACCAATTTTCAATCACATAAAAAACATAAAAATAATGATCTGAATGATGTATAGACCACACGACATAAACTGGCGAAACGAGTCATTTTTACCGTATATTTTATCGCAACTACGCTTTGTATTAGAATAATGGACTAATTATGAGGCAACGAGTAATTAACGCATTAAGGAAACCCTACTTAACTTGAAACGCGTCAAACAATAGCACTTAACAATGTGCCATGTTCTATAGAGCGATTTAGAGTTTCTACTCTAGTGTACTTTAGTGTCGCCAGTAGTTGCCGTGTCGTCCAGGGTGTAGTGTAGAGCATCATGGGAACGAGCCAGTGTGCGTAACCACTCGAACACGCCCGCAAGTGCCGTCCACCCGGCGGGGCTCTGCCGTCACACTATTACGAAACAATATTCACCGGTTTTTTACTCTGTGTAGGTGTACATAATAAAAAAAATAATAACGGCCAAATAATTCGAAATTCAAATCATGATAAATTATTAACTGCCGGTGTAATTAAAATTAAAATTTATTCGCTGTGAATTAATTGAAACTTAAGTTCGTAGTCATTACGATACGATTCGTATATTATTTTTAATCTGTTCTTTGAAGTTGATTAATACTATTAACGGCCCATAATAATTTTTTGTCAAAAAACGTAAGAAATAATTCGATACTTCGGGCTTCAAAAGCCGTAAAGGGTATTTGGACATCAAGACATTCTTTATTTTTCTTAATAATTGGTGTAAAAAGTGCCTTAACGCCCAAATGTAATACCGCCTTTGGAACCAAGTATCGAACAATGTTCTACGTCGCATGTAGTAAATTTAACGCGATTTGTCATTCGCGCACGATGACCCGGTCAGGACCGTCAGAGCCCAGCCAACATCAGCAGGTCGCAACGTAATCCACATAGCGTAGCGTGTCCAAGCCGTCACCTCGGTCACCTCAGAGGTGGGCACGGCGTACGGCGAGCCGGTCGGGTTGTAGTTGGCGACGGGCCCGGCCACGTCCGCGTACGACACGTTCGGGCACGAGCCCGACTGCGGGTCGTCCACCACCTTCTGCAGGATCATCAGGCAGGCCTTCTTGTTGTTCTCCTTCTCGCCTGCAATGCACCACGGCAGGACATCATTATCATTATATAAATAGACTAAAATATGCATATAAAAAAAATTTATCATTTTCAATTTTCTTTATGAACCGACATTGTTTTTTTTTATTATTGTGGCTCTTGACGAGTTCTACTTTTTGGCAATTAAAAATGTTCAACTGTTCTATAATGAATTTCGACCATAAGGCGAAAACTAGTTTAATATAAAAAATGTCTTTTGAATTTTAAACAATAGTGACAACCCGATAAAGATATTTAATTTAACTTTGGAATGATGATAAAAAGTTTATAATTCTATCTAGTTAATAGTGCATATATAAACATTTTATTCGTTTTATTTTTGCACAATAATGTGGCCCTATAATCCTTACGCTCCGCTGCTGAACTTCTGAAAGGTTCTTTTGTATAACGTTTGCAATATCAACGTAATACTGAACACATTTCAGCTCTCACTATGGCAGTCACTTGTCAAGCAGTCAAATTCCTCTTTTCTTGTAAGTTTGAACGAATGTCGTTGTGGAATGGCAATTCAACAATATGTAACTGCTGTTTTATGCAAATAATATATAGTATTTTCTCGTTATTTACAATGGTAAAGTATTTGGTATATTAACATATTTTAGTCAATCTTACTTTAACATAATATATGAATACACTTCTAATCCTCGAAACATGAGTGCCATCAACACACAAGAACAAATACGCAAATACCCAGACCCAGAATGGAAATCCAAATTAATTAAGATGTCTGGCTGGTTAGGAGTTGCACCTGTAACCCTTCATGTTAGACCGATGTGATGATTGAATCCCTAGGTCATTCTTAAATACGTTCACTCACCGACAACAGTGATGCAGCGCTCCTGCAACGACAGCTCCTTCGCCTTCTGCGAGATCTGCACGTAGCTGCCGCTCTGCTCCTTGATCTGCTTGATGTAGTTGCCGCCCTTGCCGATGATCATGCCCGCCGTCGAGTTCGGCACCAGGATCTTCACCTGGAACCAAAACAGATCAATATATCAGATTTTTAAATGAAAATAACAAATCTCTTTTGATTCTGCATAAACAACATCGTGCTTTCATTAATTCTGCATCACCAAATTCACTAGTGTTGAATTCTGAATTGATATGATATTCTCTAGAGGTAAGCCTTATGTTACAATCGCGTCCTAATTCCACAAGAGGAATGCATGTCAGCGCTGGCTGGCTAATTTCAAATAGACCATATTACACAACTAACCGTTGCTAGTCGCATAAATCGAAAACGTCAATATCAAAATAATCGGCTCAATTATGGCAAAGTTATTAACCAGCCGGTTCATTGCCTATTCATAGAAATAGCGTGATTGTCAAGTGAAAAAGTCCGTGACAAATTTCAACAAATCCATTACGTCGACACAGTTCTCCCAAACGCGGCCCAGTACCGCGATAAAACTTTAACTGAAGCCCACAATAAAACTTTAACTGGAGTAAAGTACTTCCGACCGCCGCCATTACACGGCGATCAAGAAGGGAGGTCCAAATAAAAGTAATATGCAAATAGCGTGAAGAGAATTAACTATTGTAGCACCGTTGTAGGATCAAGTGGCCACTCGTCGCAGATATTCTAGGACATTCATGGAAACTTACGATAATCTTACACGTCGCAAAATATTGTCACTAAAAATGCTTAATCTTTCACACTTTTAGTGTTAATTAAAATTACTCTAAATATCACAAAAAAAACAACGCTAAATATGCATGGCCTATCATGACAATTTTAATTTGTATTATAAGTGCGACGCGATTATTATATCATTATTAAACTCGCGAAGAATGTACTTGACTAAAACATCAAAAACCTTAAGAAAAATTTAAAAAACACGGGCTTGTGCGAGTCAGACTCGCAAGCGAAGGGTTCCGTACAATTATCATTAAATAATAAATGAAGTTAAACAGTTTTCCAACTACCAAAATAAGTTTGTTTTTCATAGTGTTTGTATGAATTATAAATTTATGTTATTCGGTTTTTGAAAAAGTATAATATCTCAAAAACTGTCAACCGTATCTTGTTCGAACCAATTTTCCTTGGAAGTTTTCCTTGACATTTACAATATATGTTTTATTATTAAACAAATTTTTTAACTCTCTTAGTTTAAAAGTTAGAGAGACTTTGAGAAAAAATGCTTTTAGAAACCTCAATGTCATTTTTAAACAGCGTTTCTTTGGCTCCAGAACCCTAAAAATAAGTCGTCAACTTTTGTACAATTACAGATACAAGTTTAGAGAGATTTATAATCGCCTTCCCGCATCTATAGTCCAAAAATTTGGTCACCCCACAGTAGGACGACAAGGTCGATCGGGGCGTCGCGACGCCGGCGTTATCATCACCGGGCGGTGGGGGCGATGGTTGTGCTCCTACACTCCTAATGTTATGTACTGTTTGCGCGGCGATTTGCACACACAGATTCATGTTGAGGTGGCTGAAACTATTCGACCGCTTAAATACTGAGACCTGTGCTGATGCAAGTATACGATATTCCTATTAAAATGTTGGATCATCACAAATATCTTTAATTTAATCACAGATGAGTGTTACAAAATTAAAACATATATCAGAATTGAAACTGTTAGAAGACTGTAGGGCTGAATTTTGGAAATTTTAAGAAATTTCTTTAACAACAAAATTATTAATTTTATAATATGCAGAATTGTTAAAGTTCGATGATTTTTTTTTAATTGCATGGAGTAGCAAACGAACATGCAATCCAACCGACGGTAAATGTCATCTGCGCTTGAATATTTGTAATCCACCCCAGATAAGACCAGAACCTGAATTCTACCACAGATGCGTTGCTACCGCAGAGGACTAAGTGTGAATCCCTCGGATACGTATGACTCCCTGCCTTATCACTTCAAGCCAGAGAAAAGCAGCTCATACAACTGATGTTTTGGTGGTGCCGCCGGAGTTGAACCACAAAGAGTTTCACCAACTTCAAAATTATAATGATTATATGTGATTACACGCTTGTAGCAAAATTCACACACATTTCTAAATTGAAATTGCAACAGCGCTTGGAGGTTAAATTTTATAAATAATTTCACAACAGACTTTACCTATTTTTTATTGTATAGCGAGTGTTAGGTGTCCTCTACAGATACGGTTTTTACTGAATGTTAATGTCAAGTTGATCTGTGATCCCCCGTCAATGTGAAAAGGTGACCTTTTACTTTAACGTTCAAATTAATAATTTTGTATACATTATACTGGCGTTTCCATGCCAAACCTCACTATTAACATGCAATTTGTATTCAAATACTGATTAATTTTAATTGTGAACATAATTACTTGGGTACATAAATCTCAAAATTTTTAGATTTGCAAACGGTGCATTTAAGTGCGGTATTATTTCCTGATAACAATTACGTTTAAAGCCTATAAGTTTTCGTGTTGTGTGTCTGGTGGTATCACCGTCACTTTTTGCCTTAGGTACAACTTATAACCGAAGTGTGTCAAACGCTGATGCGTTCTGGTTCCAAGGCTACTATGTGGGAGAGACACCGGGTGGGAATAAACACGACTACTTGGCGGATGATATTTACTCGTTTGATACCTCAAGTTCATAAAAATCTAGTCACAGGTTTACCTAACCAAGTAAGTAAAATATTCAAATTGCGTTACAATTTCAAGTTCCTATTGATTTTTCCTTTGTACCGGTTGCCAGCTTACCATTTAACATAATTCCTAGAAACTCCCAGTGCTGCCCCAATAATAAATTATTTCGAGTGGAGCGCCGCTTCGCCAGAAATTTACATAAAAAAAAATTAAACTACTGTTGTACATTCTGTTTCATTCTTTTTAAAGTTATTACGTATTCAAATTTCAGCCACGTCTTCCGCTTGCATAATAATCACTTCCGTGTAAAAGAAAGTATGCCCTTTGTCCTCCACAATTGTACAATTTATTTATAAATGGATCCTAGAAATATGAAAAAGAACGAAAATACTTTTTCATATTTACATTACATTGTGCGGATGAAAACTGTTATTATAACATTAAGTATAAACTTACGAGGACTGGATAATTTTAAACTGTAGGCGAGTTTATTTAAAGAACTAGAAAACAATATACGGCCGTAGAATACGTACTAAAGTACTGCACATTTATTTTATATTGCAGCTGCGCTTCTAAGAATTAAACCTCCTTAAAGACTAACTTTATTTCTGTAATAAGTAGATGTACAGCTGCAGAGCTTTTAAAATATTGCAGTCTTACTTGACTGCAATATTTACTACTTGAATTTTATTGCTTTACTGTATAGCTTACGGTCAAATATATTATTTATAAAAATACATACCTACAATTTTATTCAATTCAATTTATTTATTGCAGGATAAGGTGCAATACTTATGTGAAATACATTGGTTTCGTGATCCTATCCTAACCCAAAGGGTATGCAAATATGTCACATGTTGTCGCGTATTAATTACGATTAATACGACGATTCGAGACGATAATAGAGCTACGGTATCCCCTGCTTGTCTTAGGAGGCGATAAAAAGGGGCTTCTGGGGGTGCGAGCGGCTAGAGTAGGAGCTAGCGCCGCCCAGCCAGCAACCCCGGGAAGGACGACGGTATGTGTGGTCGGATACCGTAGTAAACACCAGAAGGTGGGGAATGAGTTTAAATCTTTCGTCGTACGTATTAAGTACGATTAGTACGTATTAAATAAGTATCTTGCCTTTCCCATTTCCAAACCTAATAACTTGCTAATGTTTTTCTATTAACCATACATCCAACAAACCGTACTTCGGTTTTTTGTAATGTTTATGTAATATTAAAAACAAAATTGAATATACATAAATCCAAGGGCAAGCACATTTGTCTATGTACCGGCTTAGCCGTAAAGAGTTTACCGTGACGGATCACGCTTGTCCTTCACATACTAACGTTACACGTGCCCGAGGCTCGTATGTCACGCCAACATTTACACCTCGTTTCTTTTGCGTACACTAATATCCTAAAGCTGGTATCTGCAATATTTTATAAGGCTGCAATATTTTAAAAGGTGGTAGAACCCTTTGTAGTTCGACTCCGGTGGCACCACCGCCACACTGATTTCTGCCTAATAACAGCAGTGTTAAACGCTGCTGTGTTCTGGTTTGAAGGGTGTGATAAGGGAGATAAACTTAACGAGGCATTCCAACTTAGTCC
>DWRA01000091.1:0-37243 GCA_018250295.1 Spathilepia clonius
GATCGAATTTTGCAAATGATGTCTGAAGCAATATTACACTACATTTTTGTAGTAGATATATTTGCAAATTTTATATATTATATATAATAACCAGTCGTCCTGGGTCCCGAGTTGCATATATCACCATAGGTATACGCATTAGATATTTTGCTTCGTTCTTGTAGAATCAGATGGAGTCTTAAATTTCTTGCAGAAAAGCTTCATTCAATTGGCCAAAAATGTGTAGGTTCTTCTTTTACTATCATATACTCTTTTGATGGGTAACTGTACTTCTATCTTATCAGGGATGTGATCTGGCATTGTATTCATTTCTTGCAGAGTAAATTTTCTTTATCAAGCTGATTTTCACATACGTTAGCAAGTTACGATTGTGGACAACTCTTAGATGTGGTGGTTATTCACAGTGGGAGTATCCAGTCAAGACCAAGGTCAACAGGCATAAATAAGATAAAGAAACCGTAATAATCATGTTGTTGTTTGAAACCAGTTTATAAGTACATAACATTCATACAGAGTTGGTTGTTGTATCCATTGAACATGACGGAACCGCAAAAAAAAGCAAAAATGATAAATAAAACTAATTTAAGCTGTATTCCACATCTAATTTACAACTATTGGACAAACACACTAATGTTTCCTTACAGCCAAACAAATCAGTCTTACTTAAGTAAATTTGTAAAATTTTAAGAATTGACTAAATGGCCTTTTACAATATCACATGCCATATTTTTGATCAAAAAGTTTGATCCTTACACAATACCTAACATACCTATATATAATTTTGTAATATATGTATTTTTTTTCCTAATTTGTAAATGAAAAGAGCACCAAATAAAAACACAGGACTCATTAAATAATAAATTAAACACTTACAGTAGAGTATTTCGTTAAAATATAATACAACAATTATTACATTATTTACAAACATTATATACATAAACGCTTCCATGAGAATAGATATATATAATTGAAACAATAATATGTCGATGATTATACGAATAGCATAGTAAAATAGTTATATCTGACATTAGAGAATAACTATTCTAAGATGACCAGCGTGTTTTCATCAAAAAAATTGATTCAGCAAATTTTTAACCTCTTGATTTTAATCGATTTTATTGGGGAATATATGTATTTACATAGATTGCAATTGTATTTACAATACTACGTTTATTGCAAAGTACGGGTAGCTAAGTAGAGTACAATTTTTTTTAGTCAAATACCTACATATTAAGTATACCCCATAACCGATAACCATAACAACGGCAACGTTAACCTTAAAAGAACTAAACGCCCATTAACACCTCCCACGAATTAGGGCGTGCTAGCCAGTGATAACAATTAAGATAGATTATTTAACATGTCCTCCGTGGCACGCAAGCGTAGACGTTCCCAATAGGTACCCGTCATTTATCCAACACCCGACCGCGTCCAACAATGTTTCATTTCGGCCAAAACGACTTAAGTTCTTCTTTTTGAAACATATCTTATAGTTAGAATTAAGTTTTATAAAACTTTTTATTTTCCAAGTGTACGGTAATTTACGTAAAGGATATATAAATTAGTAGTTAAAATAGGTTCCATAAAAACCTATGTATAAAGATAAATTCGCTTATAAGCGAACTTATAAAGATGTTCTACTACTTATTATTTTTGAAGAATTTTTCGTCTTCATAGAAAATTCCTTTCGCCCGGTAATATACTCCGTAATGAGTGGTATCCATAAACCGATACCCTCTTTTCTCAAAGTCGAATCCCAAATGTAGGACATATTTTTTCAAACAGGGCAAGTATGCTTTACAGCCGAAAACTCGAAATGCGCTCAAATCTGG
Organism: Spathilepia clonius; assembly: GCA_018250295.1. Lineage (NCBI taxonomy): Eukaryota > Metazoa > Arthropoda > Insecta > Lepidoptera > Hesperiidae > Spathilepia > Spathilepia clonius. The sequence continues at coordinate 1,833 of DWRA01000091.1, forward strand.
CTTTCGACCTGTCCAAGCCTGGTGAGGGGTCATAAATGGCAAACCTGTGTTTGTAGACACGTTTAAAAAATTTACGACCGCGCTTATCGCCTCTGCCCAAAATTCATTCGGCAAATTTGATTCCGTCATCAAACATAGTAGTTTTGACGGTATAATATAATTTAGCCATTTTGTTATACTATTTTCATTCCGACAACAAATAAAATTGATTTTGCTATTCGCAATATGATTTTCAATACACGAATATATGTGCAAACAGTTTGTGTCAAATTCTGTTGATAAGTGTTTAATCTTCTTACCAGTAAACATTTCCACATAATTTTTAAATTTGTCAAATTTAGGTATAACTTCTAGTTCCGATTTAAGGAAATAAACGAAGGTCTTTCTAGTATAATCATCTACGAATATTATGTAATATTTATTTCCATTCAAAGACAAATTATATGTTGATGATGCGACATAGAAGTATACAAGCTCCAAAGGTTCTGTAGCTTTCGGATAAGTATTAGAATTAAATGCCGCCATGTACAAGGGACACACCGAACGTTCGAAGTAATTAGAGCAAAATGGAACTAAACACTCAATTCTTTCATCATTCTCCTCCATGTTTATTCCGGTAGTCATATATTTTTTTAATAATATTAATTCCGTTATGTCTGTGTGACACAGTCTCCTGTGCCACAAGTTCCTACTGTAAGATCCACCATTTCCACTCGCTATCAATGTGTATAAGCCGTCTTCTGTTAAACGACCCCGCGCTTTAACAATGCCCTCTATCGTAACATCTCCTTCATTGTAAATTTCGCAACCATTCTTGTCGAAAACAAGTATATGATCATCTCGAGCCAAACATCCCACACTTAAAAGATTAGTTTCTATTGTTGGTATATACAGCACATTTTTCGCTAGAAGACCCTTACCATCAGCATCTACGTCTCCTAATATGTCCGTGGACGTCGTGCCACCATTCGCGCAAATGATTGTTCTTGACGGTACTTTTTGTATATTGTATAAACCATCCGCAATATTTGTGCAGTTAGCAGATGCTCCAGTATCTATCACCCATTCCTTGTGCCAAGCTGGATTTTGTGTACGTAATTGGACCCTTTCATTTTGATAGTCAAAAAAACGAAAATACTGATCGATATTATTTGCCATTTTCACTTTGAAATGCTAGTATATCTTGAGATTGTTATACGTGCAACTGTTGATATGGATCAATGATATTATGCGAGCTCAGGCAATAACAATTCCCGTACATTATTATTCACATCTTTTCAATTTAACACAATTCACGTCATACACGGCACAACAAAAACTCATGGACCTTTTTTTAAACATTACAGCACTAAACACTGCTGTAATAAAGACAATATTAATTTTAAAAATGTACACTCGATCCTCTTGAGTGCTGCGTAGGGCCTTTGGATCAATACGAGTTCCTATCAGAGCGACCCCGCAAAATTGAATCAGGAACTATTCAATGTTCACGCGACAGTTTATAACAATTAGCTATAATTGGTTTTAAATGTATTAAACTGACACCACTAAAAAAATATTTCTATTTTATTAATATCAAACAAACAATTTATATTTATTTAAAAAGAAATTTTAAATAATGCAAAACATTTTTATTAAGATACTCTGTAAGTTACGGAGACTCGTACCTCGCTTTTGAACAGGCATGAACATGGCGGCAATATTCAAATGAAGTAAAACGGGAATTGTATTTGTTAAATTATTTCAAAATTTAAAGGAACCACAGGTCTATTTGCTTTACTATTCATATTTATTTATACAGGATATAATGAACTAGTGGTACAATATGTAATTAAATAGTATTACATTTTTTTTGCAATATTTAGAAAGATCTATGAGTTTGATTGTACAAGCAAACGAGAATACAATCCACAAATGGTCACTACCATTAACAATCCCTTTAACATCTTAAAGTGACTGATAATACCTAGTCAAGTATCCCTGAAGCCGAACACAGTTTTTAACTTTTTCAACAAAATGAACAAATTGTTTTGAGAACCATCAATCGGCATAGCATTGTGTAATTAAACGATTTTCTTACAGTCTGTATCTGAGAAGTCGAAGAAGTCGGCGAAAAAAGCTTTCACGTAATCATTTTGACGTAGTTGCTCCACTTCAATGTAACAAACGAAATATTAAAGAAAAAATAAAATATTATTATTGTAAGTTATACTTACCTGGCTCAATGATCTAGACCATAAAGAGGTTGGAGGTTTTTAGGTAGTACCTGGTAAATTATGTAAAGTGTAAAAAACACATACGCACACGCATTCACGCACACACATGCATACGCATGCACTCGAACAAATACACACGCAACACTTCTGTTTTTCATATCTGTTTATGTAGCTAATATAACATTCGAAAATGGGAAACCTTCTAAATTTTACTTACATTTTACTTACATTACTTACATTTTTGGTAACGAATACGCAAATTTTATTTGCGTATTCGTTACCAAAAAGTCCTCCGTTCACCGACGATCAGACTAGTATAAAAATGAGAGTAGTCATTCATTTAAAACTAGACGAACTACTTTTAAATTTCTAGTGCGGCTGCAGACCACCAATTGTCTGTCAACCATTGCTTCAGAAATGCTGCCATAAAATTACTGTATTCCGCCTTAATGAGATAACCGTAACCACTTAATAAAGTAAATTATGAAATCTTCAGTTTTCTCTTCTAGTTAGAATTTATTAGAGTATAATTGTATAAATTTTCACTTTGGCTTACCTAATGCCTGACTTCTATCATGAATCCAGAGGTATTTACGACTGCCATTAGTCGCTTATCATTATGCAGACTACGCTAGTTTCAATACTTTAAAATAAAACCACATGTATGCTGTTGGGCCACGAAAAATATATGACACCAAGTAAGTTTTTTACCGCAGTAGATATATGCTTTAACGTTACATTATTCAATACAAAATTCAGTTCCTGAATTTGATCACATTATACAGCAGTCGAATCGAAATCAGTAGCCTAGCTCTAAATATAACAATTTTGTAGTCTTACATAAAACTGCAGAATCGCGCATCCACACCTTGGCGTAAACTTAATTTAACATAATACTTACATGCATAAGGTATATCATACGGACGAGGTAGGCAACAAACGAGCATGCAATCCACCTAATTGTGAGTGGTCACTGCCGCCCGTGTACATCTGTAATAAATCTGAGGAAGGAACCTAAGGAATAAATTCAAACGTTCTAAATAGATATTTCCCTCACCATACACTTAAAAACAGAATACAGCAGCGCTTAACATTGCTATTATAAGGTAAAATTGGTGTAGCAGTAGTTTCTCCGGAGGCAAACCACGAAGGGTTCTACCACCTCCACCATATATAATATTTATTAATTAAGTAGAAAACAGATATTTACACCTATTATATTGTTGATTATTATCATGACTCCCTAAACCTGCGTTTATTTAGACCTGTGTTACGTTAGAGTCAATGAGCCACAAAATCCAAATAGAGTAAGTCAGGAAATGCTTAAATATTAGTAGTCAATGATTTAGAAATTGGATCTACGGACTATCAATAATTCTAAATTACTATAATATGTCAAATATATAATAATATGGTTAAAAGCATTACTGCGCGGCAACCAGGTCTATTATTAATTGCTTTCCTGTTTTTATTTCTAAACGAGTGGTCTAATATTACCCCTACTTGTGAGGCCTAAGTTGGAACACCTTAGGCTTCATAAGAAGAATCTTCTTAAAATTCGAACCACTAAAGGTTGTAACTACATCTGATGTAATTACAATTTTACGTGATTTAATATCGTCGGCACCACAGTACATGTTTCTGTTTTGCACTTGTGTAAAGCTGCTGTGCTTTTTAATGTGTTCTAAATAAGCTTTCAGGAGTTGCAAAACATATGACAAATCTTACTTGAAATTATTTTACGAGTTTGTTGATCACGCTTATGTAATATGTCAGTTTAATATAAGTATATTTACTCCAATGTGTATAGTCCGAATTATAGAAGGTCATAGGAAACACATGTAGGATTCATGAGTTTCTTTATGTATACATGCTGTCAGACAGAAATGGTCTAGGTCTTTCATAATTCATAGTTTCGCTAACACCGCTAGCGACAAGATACATAATCAATTTTGTTTTTTGTTAAGTTACGTAAACAGTCTGTTGTTAAGTGGCACTATAGCTTGTAGTGTACCTATCGAATATCAGACAATGCGTTTTGAGGACCAAGTTGGCTATAATACAGTACAGTGTACTACCAACTACACACTTCAAACTTATAAGTACCTCATAGTTTTATTTTAAAAAGTAAGTAAATATTTAAATTGTAGGATCTGCAGACTTTTGCAGAAGAAATCCTATTGCCCTAAACCTTTTAAGACGTGCGCTGTACGCGGTGACCACGGCGAATCTCTGACATATCTGCAGACATTATTTGTAATAGTTACTGATATTGAACATTTGCTTAGTCGCTTAGAGAATAAAATTAAAATCTGCAATTGCACCTCAATATAAGAATAAATTAATCAGAAGTAATGCAGCGTGCATAATGGTGACTTTAATATTAATCTTGAATAATGCTCTACTGAACTTTTATCGTCTTCTGAAGTAAAGTTCAGTTTGTCTTCAAAATATAAAAATCGCAATATATTTGCATAAGCCACTATTTTAATAATCAAATAAAACCCACAAGAGGAGACGTCTAATAATATTTATTAAACTTAAGACAAGAAGTAAAAGTAGAACAAAAAAGTATAACACATGATCATATCATTCCACACTACATTATACTCGTTAATAAAGAAACAACATAAATAATAAGCATATAGAGCATATAAAGTCAAACAGGTTTGTGTAGCTAAACAATGTCCAATCACACTTATAACTTATATAAAAAGAATTATACGCATAGCACGTTTTCGCCTTCGGCAGTGCGCAAGGAAATTCATTTAAATAGCAAAATGAATCGACAACTATACTATGAGAGCGAGTGTCCTGATAAAAATCTGAGCCGTCGCGTGACGCCTAACAGATGTGAAACATCCAAAATAATTTGTACCGAAAGAATGAGAAATAAATGTGGCGTAATTAAATTCAAATATTCCGGTTTTTTAAAGTAAAAGGTTATACTTCATGAAAGCACAGTTTAAATGAATTTTAGAATAACAAAATATTTTAATAATCCGAAGTAATAACGTCAATAAAAATTTTCTTATAATAAAATTATAGTAATAACCTTTCATAACAAGAGGCATCATTTTATTAATAATAGTTTCTATGAGAATATAAGGTATGTATTCCTCCTCCTAGGTATATATTATCATGGAAAATATAATTAATAGGATTCAAAACTAATAAAATGTTTTAATATAAATTTAAATATAAATATTTACCAAGTTACAATAATAATATATGTCACCAGCAGAAATATATTAGTGAACGTATTATTGATTAAATATTTATTACAATATACAGTCCTTTGAAAATTCAAATAGATGGCGTGACTTTCATATACGTCGCTAACGTCACCACACCGCCGCATTAGATGTTTCACATCAAAAATTGATAAATTCTAATGTAAATCGCAACATATGTCAATGTCGTTTACTGATGATATTTATTCACCCCTGTTTTCGATAGCTAGGCGCGAATATTCTAGCAAATCTAGGCATGTTACATATTCCGATACATCATGTCTCAACCAGTTATATACTTTAATACAGATGAGTTTATGAATATTATTTAATAAAATATGTTCTCTTATGTAAAAGAACCCTCTTGAAAATTTAACTATTGGTACTAACTGACGCTGAACATGATTCTGAGTTATCATTTTAGAGACATCATCACCAATGCGCTGTGAGCACTTATGACGAATACCTGCTATTTACTAACTTTATACTGGTTTCACATGGGCCTAAGTATCTATTATGGGTACAGTTTCTTACTATTTTTCTGTGGTACATTACTAAGATTTTTACACATGTTATTAGACATTCTCTACCAAAATGGTTGAAAATGTGCCCATTAATAACAAACTAGCTAAAATCTTAGTTGTACGAATTTGCAGTATTTTTTTGATATGGCTTGAAAAACAGGCCCTGTGCAAACCTAGAATATGTGTATGTAAATTTACAGAACAATGATGTAATGTTTCTTAAGGTTATGTCTATTATGGTTCTTACATATGGCAGCACAAAATTCGCAGTCTACTGCATTGTGGTTTGTAAGACGAGAACCATTCTACTTGGTGATCACAGAGGAACTGCATTATAATTACGTGTAACGCAAGTATGCTGTCCAGATGCACATCAGTTGCAAGAATCATATTTATATCTTTTACAGGTTAAATTCCCGGCAGAAATATATGTATATTCAATATATCTTCTCTTATGTGTGCTTTTGAACGTGCGTTTATTGTACAATAAGTATAGAAAATTCTAGTGCAGAACTATGATTACAAGATGTTTGACTAGCATCACATGTTTTTCAATACAACATTCAGTAGAATAGAGAGGAGTGTATTTTCACTAAGCATCAACCATACTCCTATTGCTGACTGGGTTGCACAAGCTTTAGTTAAACATATAAGGCAGACATGTTGGATTGCATTCGGGCAGCATTCCGCATTACATTAGAACGTCGATTATTTTTCTAAATTAATGGGTCATCAATATATAAAAAAACCGTTGCCTCCAATTTTTTAAACTATTTTATACTCATACTGTATACACAATTATTTTTATTAAAATAGCTACTATATGTAAAATTTGGAATTATCTTTAACGGTTGCCTTGATGTCATCTAAGTTAATACCAATTGTTCATACTGTCGTACCTTCAAATGTTGTATCTTCAAAGAAAAGACAAGTTCACGTATAAGCCGTAGATTAACCGGCCTTATGATATAATCGACGCCCTAGTGCATCTTAAAATAACCATCTTAAATTATGTCACATAAACGTAATAAGACGCATCGCTCGCATAGTAGAGTGGACGTTTACTGCGTGGCATTGACAATGTCCACGAATTCTGGTTTGAGACTGGCACCGCCTACAAGAAAGCCGTCGATATCAGGGCAGGCTGCCAGCTCCTTCGCTGTGGCGCCGGTGACAGAGCCGCCATACTGGATGCGCACAGCCCCAGCTACATCTGCAGACACGTTGGTAGACAACCAGTTGCGAAGAGATGCGTGGACTTCCTGTGCCTGTAAATGATTACACACACATATTGAAATAAAGCTCTATTTCTAATCTATATCTCGAATTTATTAACAACTGTGGAAAAAAATCCTACAGAGATGATTACAGCCCATACCTAGCCTTCTGCAAAACATGGCTGTAACCATCTCTACAGGAATTGTATGTTCCAGTTAGAGCCGGTACAATGAAAAGTAGAATATTATGATAAAACTCCATTAGAATTGTTTTCATATGTTCTTGGAATATGATTACCTAACATCAGACTGGCAGCGCTGGCTCCATTGCTACCTACTTCTACTAGGTACATAAACATGTGACTATTCATAGACAAGACTCCTATAGAATTTATTGCAGATGAACCAAGAACCATGAATGGTTTTTGCTTATAAATTGAACAAAAAGTTAGCCACATAAAATTTACATTATAAAGCAATATTACTATCTGCTAACCAGTTTTAATACACAGGCCACATGAACTTCATTACGACTCCAGATCATATTTTAGGTTATCTACATAACAATGAAAGTAAACATTCATTTTAATAAAAAAGATAAGTGAAGTAAGATAGTTATTATGACCTATATTCAAAGGCAAGGTTAAAAAACAATCCTGTTACATTATATTGCTATGCTAACTATGCTAATATGATTTGGTTATGTTTAGGGCTGCCGCCACCTTTTATTCAAGGATAATAGTATATATTTCAATATACTGCAAAAATATAGGTCTATTGGAAAATCTAGACAAAAAATATAATACACATATTATTATATATATTTTACATGCTTATATATATTTTTATGTCATTTCGGCGTGCTATTGAAAATGTACTAAAATATAATATTTTGCATAGTCTACTATTTTTCTACAATATATGGTACAACTGCCTAAACGACAATTGTACCATATTACATCATGGAACAATGTTATTGTATATATAATAATATGGGTAGCAACCAGAGTTAAATTGTTAAATAGAATCAGAATTAAATAAAGATTATCATTCTAAATGTAAAATTCTACACCAAAAATTTTATAATCACTAATTAAAGTTAATAATATTTGTGTTGTAATATGTAAACAATATTAGTAATATGTCGCAATGACGCAATGGAGGGATACCGTTTTACAGAAAACATCTACAAGAACTTCAACATAAGAATGTAATTTCCATTACGGTTTTTTTTTTATTTCAAAAAATTGTGGATCCATATATGGGCAAGTTTGACTCTAGGAAATTACCTCATTCTTCAATGATTCCTCATTCTTATGCCTACAAGTCAATGTTTACTCTCAGAGCAAGTAGATCAATTTAAAGAAGTTAATTTCTCACAATAATAATCTATAAATGTTATATTGTTGAACATATAACAGGTACAAAGATTAAGAAGAATATTCCTGTTTCCCTTTTGTGACCATACAATCATGCATTAGAAGGCTTTTAGAAGTCTCAGCAACCATGAGGATAATTGACCTAGATAATTGAATCTCCATACTAAAGCAAATCTTTTACTTCATAATCATATAAGGAGTAAAAATAATAGATTACCTGTTGTGGTGAAGCTGTCTTGCCAGTGCCGATGGCCCACACTGGTTCATAGGCAAGGACCACATTGGCCCAGTTGTTGCCAATCGCAGGGATGAGAGCCTTCGTCTGCCTGAACACTACCTCTTCGGTCTTGCCACCCTCTCTCTCCTCGAGGGTCTCACCGATACAAGCAATCACTTTCAAACCAGACTCAAGGGCATGCGCCACCTGGAGTTGGAAACATAAGAATATATTATAGTACATTGATTCTAATACCACATTCAATATAATGAAGTAGTGATGTTCCATATTCATTTTAAAAAATCAAAAATATTTCAACACAAATCAAATTGTGATCAAACTTTTGATAACCAAGTTGAGGTTAAAGTTAAAACCACTTAAGCCGATTACAGATACATTGCACTTCTGAGGATTATGACGATCACCTCATGTCAGCCGGCATCCCCACCACTCCACAGCGTAGATATTCTTCATGCTAGAGATTGTTCTGGCAGTTGTACCTCCTTCATTGAAACATGGTTTCCAAAAACCTTCCCTCCAAGCTAGCAGCTATAGCACATCTGCCTATGATTTGTACAAAGTGTTGATGGCAGGGTTGCTCCCTGTGCTAATTATTACTCCGAAATATGTAGTATGTCACCACTTTGACATTAAGGAATGCACTGCAACATGCAGATATATGTTGTTATTTTGATCATGTTGGACAACCTGTATGGCAGAGCAGTCACAATACCAGTCTGAGGGAGGTGCAGAGTTCTGGTAAATCGATATGTAGCTGGCCAGACATATAAAGGATAAATTCGGATTTCTGATCCGGGTCTGGGTGTGTCATTTTGGTGTGTGTGCTTTGTTTCGACGACACAGAAAATCCTAGTGTAGGGCTGTTAGTGAAGAAAGCTAACATACATTATGTTTAAGTCGACAGGCAGACGGAATACTCAAGCAAAAGTTTATATAAGGGTACATTCAAATTGTAATTGGATGAGAGCATCCTACAAAAATACCAAAAAAAAATTATTGTATACTGCATTACTAACCTTGTCCGCAACAAGATCATCTTTTTCTCCAAAAATGGTCCTCCTTTCAGAGTGGCCAAGAATCACCCAGTTTGCACCAACATCCTTGATCATGGCTGGAGAGATCTCACCTGTTCATGATACATAATATGCCACATGTGTCATACATATATTTTATTGTACACTAAGTAATTAATATTAAAGGTAATATAATTCATATTTAAGATAAATAGATATTGAATGACATACTTTATTTGTATGTAAAATTGAGAATTCAGAAAAAAGAACAAAAACAAAATATGAAAAAAAAATAGCAAAAAGTCATCATTCAACACAACAAAATCTATACATTAATACGTGAAGCGAAAACTTTGTACCCATTTTTACAAAAAATGTGTGGACAGAGGAATATGAAATTTGGCACACTTATAGTTTGTATAGAGAAGGAGTGCAGAATGCTAATTTTTTTTTAAATAATGCATAAAAATACATTAAATCAATAAAAAGATCATTACACACATTACCATGTATTTGACACACACACTCATATTATGTGTCTATAGTGTTACTGGATGTCAAACATAACTTTAGTGAATGTCAAGTTTAGGTTTCATTTTGAATTCGGTCGAATTTCGACCAGTGCAAGAGGTGACTCATATAGTTAAACTGGTCATATTGCAATAGCAAAGTTATTTACAATGTACCTGTAAAAGCGCCTTTTGGCACCTTCCAGCAGTTCTGTGCGGCCACTCCAATGGTATCAGGAATAATGCTTTTCACATACGCAAGGTAGATGGCAGGGACACCGACCACAACCTGTAGAAAGAGCATTGTATAATATCTTTGTTCTATAAGGTCACATAAGTTCAGAGCCCAGTGCCCACGACCCCACAGAGCCTTACAAACCAATACATTCTCACTTACATAAAAAATTGAGTTTGAGTTTTTCAAATTTTTATGTATCTACTGAGAATTACTAACAATATTTTTCAAGTAAAATTGTGATTATTCACCCAAACAGCTTTTATATCAACAAATTACTTCCCAACCAATGACAATATATCACATCTTTTAAGCAGTAAATATTTTAATAACAAATAAATTGAGTAAATAGTAAAAATGATAACCCAAATGCATAATATAAATATGAAAATGCTTACATTTCATATGCAAACCCATAAAGGCAGCTTAAATTCTTTTTATTATAATGTATTTCATTTTTAACATGATTTAGTAGACTATTTGATTGGTACGATTAAGTATTCTATTCAATTCTACTGTTATGATTCATTTTGAGCTGTTATGCTTACTTGGCCTCATCTGTAATAACCAGAGCATACTCAGCTTTTTATTTTTTTTAATTATAACTTTCAGGAGGGCCCCAGATTCTTGAGCATATCCAATGACTTCAGCAATCCATAAGATGTATGATGTATGTAGTTTGCATGCTAATGAGTTATTTTAATGAATTTTTTGTTTTATTCATTTCTTTTGGATAATCCCTGGCTATTGTTAAATGCCTGACGGTGATTATGCTTTCAACATAAAGATTTTTTAAAAACCTGATCTAATTTATTTTTATTTATTACATAAAGACATGATCCCAAATTATGAGCATCCCAGCAACTCTCAATATTTGAAATTAAATATTTGATACTATTTATGTTCATGACTGATTACCCAACAAGTGAGTGACATTTCAGAGTATCATGTAAATACAATTAAATTGATTGTTAATCCTAATGAGTGACATAATAAAGATGAAAGTTTATATCATCCCAATAGTAAATGAAACAGTAGGTATCTTTAGTCATATACAATGCCAGCACAATACACTACCATATTCATTGAAGACAGTAATAGATATAATTAGTTGATATACAGAAATATTCAATTAAATCAGTGTTTTTTTAAATATTCTGTACTCATGAAAAGTATATGAATTAACGGCTTTGCAGCAACAGTTACTTATTTATGTCTAGGTCTCAGCTTACGATAGAGACCACAGTTCACCTGTACTTCGTAAAATGAGCAATATCAGGAAAAATCTAATCTGTTCGACAAGTTAATAAGATAATGTTAAAATGGGACAAATTAGACGGTTCTTAGTTAGCTGCTACAGTAAAATATATTAATCATTCTATTAGTGTACGACTAAATGCATTATACATTTTGTTTAGACATTAGTCCACAGTACTTCGACGTCGCCCTGATATCTGCAAGTTGTGTAACAGCGGCATCTAAAGTTTCATGAAGTACCTACTTACCTCAACATTAGGATCCAGCGGCCCTTTTTTCAAGTTGTTAACAATTTCGTTTATCTGGTTCTTGTCTCCATTCATCTTCCAGTTGCCACCAACCACGAATTTGCGACCCATTTTGCAAATTTAGTCCTAAGAGAATAAAATTACGATTCCACCTTTATATCTTATTATTGCAATTATTGCATAATTAATCAAATGAGATACTTTCTTTATCATAATCAAATAAAATGAAAAGACAAAGCAATCGAATGTTACTTACTTTGATCAACACGATAAGATTTTTAAGTTCCGAAAGATCGAACTGTTAAAGTACACCAAAGTCGCCGGATACGAGCGGCAATTCGAAGGTAGAAATTAGTTTTCTTTGCACAAATATATATGTCAAAACTGTCCAGAGAGAAATTTCAAATCTAGTGATTGGTTAAAAACAAAATATTGTTCTTAGCATCCAATCAATGCTACTCTGTCTATGGTTAAATTTACTATTCTATACACAAAAACAAAGTAACTGAGAATGACCCCTATGACATTGAGATTGTAGGGTGACATTGATAGTAAAATTGCAAATACCTGAAGGGAAAAATAGCTTAAGTATATTTATTTATATTAGTAAGTATTTTTTAGAATAATAAAAAGATTTAAAAACGTACATTTTAATTAATAATAAGCAAGGTAATTCTCATATAATAACAATATGAATAAATGATTATTATGTAAAATTTCAAAATATCGGTACATTAAGCAAATATTGAATATTATTTGGCTGCGTGTTGAACAGTACTCTTAAACCTATATGAAACCTTATCAACGACCAAAAACGAAAATATATATTTTATCAATTATCTTATGAAAATATAAATTCTGTTACAATTTTTAATTCACACCTTCATTCCTCCACATGAAACATTTTGCATACTTGAGAATTTTGTCTTATAGTAACACCAACAATCTGATTTCAATTACCGTCATCATCATTATCTTCGTCGTATTCGTGTTTGTTTTGTTGTTTGTTTGTCCGGACTCGAATAGAATTATTCATTGATCAGTAAGTACCTGCATAGTGACTTTTATTAATTTACCTTTACCGTCACCCACTGTTCTAGTCTCCCGATTGCAATAGACTGAAGCTGTGGGTGTAAACACAATAAATATAACATGAACGATGTATGTAAATATAATAAAATCATATATTACAGATCGCAAACAAAAAAAAGTTTTTGACGTTTATAAATCGGCTATTTATATTTACAAAAAATTTCAGAATTCGTGTAAAAACATCATGGACACAGATCAACAAAATTATGTTCCACAAGAAAACTCAGCTGACGCTCCACTCAAGAGCGGGTAAATTTAATAAATATTATCAATTGCAAAGAAAAACCGACACAGTAGCATTAGACTTTATTTTATTTGGTAGATAGTAGATATGTATTTTTATTAGTACTTTAGCTACTTTTTTCTAAAAATACTTGCATTATCTAGATTTTATGTCCTCCTTGACCCTTTGACCCGTGATAAATCCATACAGTTAATATATAATGCGTCTCGACATCGCCTGTTGCCAATATAAAGTATTGTTTTCCGGCCGTTTGTCAAGTTTAAGTGGGCAAATTATGTAGGCAGTGTGGGGGCCACCGGTTTGAAGATTGAATTCATCCATCATCACACTTATAATTCACTTGTGTTGACACCTCCAGACACGCCTGCATAATCAAGTGGAAATATATCAGTCATACATAAGGCTAGTTGTAGAGGATCACATATATATATCACGCTTTGAGTATTTCTTGCCAGTTCTTATTCAGACTTGCTCGGGATCAGTTGTGCAAAGACAGGCTTCCAAAATGGAGCTTATCTTGCATTGGTCCATTGAAGTAATTCGGTCTGAATAACCGGTAAGATCTTTATTATTTTTTTAAATAATATCATTGGTTGATTTTGACAAGAAAAAAAAACATTTTTTTATCTCAGTTCATAGTAACCCAGTGTAATACTATAATTTGATTTAAAAAAAAAAACTGTTCCTGGGAGCTATTTTATGTGATAGCCAATTAAATATCAATCAGGTCCTATAATAAGCTACAGGAATTCTATTCTTATTGCCTTTTAAAAAAATTGTTTCACTGTGGAATTAGTACCAATGTGAAATATCTTGCTAATAACAATGTAACTTCCATATTTATGTAGGTAGTTCCAAAATAAGCCAAATAAATGTGAATACTGGATAAATTATTATAATATATCATTAAAATTGTGAAAATAAATAAGTACTATTTCCAAAATAAGCAAATTAGTAAAAAGCGTTAACAAATAATTATCTTCCAGCCAGTTCAGTCGGATTCCAAGTTATTGAGCTTTTTTTCTTTAATGATTTGGTGGTTAATCTTACACAAATTATGTCACTTTAGTTTACGATCGGACTAATGTTGAACAGATTTTATTTATTCGATTTTAAAATTCAATTTCATGATACAAGTTTCCTAACCTTGCACAAATTTTATTTAATCTTAATGATATACTATTATGTCACGCTTATTCATTTTAAATAGCTCTATGTAGCTAAGTGGATAACTTCTGGCAGAATTAGGAGGGCTGTTTTCGTCGACATCAGACACAGATTACTGTTATTAGATTTTTTTTTTTGCCTATTTAGTTTGCAACATTCCTTGCCACCAGGCGCCTAGAGTAACTGCTTTCGCTGCATCCTAGGACCGGCACTTGCTTCACATGATAATTTAATCTTATGGGACTCTCCCTTAACAGTTTAAAATCAGATCTTCTTTAATTAATACAGATACACAGTCCACATCTCACACACGAAATATGTTTGTAGTTACATAACAAGTGGGATGGGGATATCTCATTGATCCCTTCAGTTTTGTTTTTTTTTTACTGTTCACTAAGCAGCAAAGAAGTAAATAAGCCAGACTGCATAGATCAAATTTCCGAGACTGAAGAAAATGGAATGATTATTATGTTTCTATCCAAGCTTTTTTAACAGCACAACAGGTCTTTGTACTCATAGTTACAATAATAATACTTTTAGCAATGATGAGATATTGACAAAGATCGATAAAGGCATACAAGTAGACATGGACTGTTCACCTGATGAAGATCCGAAGAAAAACAAAAAGTACTGGCAGGACCTCGCTGGATTAAGAGGGTAACTAATATTACTCATTATATTTATTTACTGAGTTTATAAAAGTGCCATAAATAGAAGTACTATAATTTTGAATATGGTATGTTAGAACTTTTAAAACTTGGTAGTAACAGGATTGTTCGACAGAGGAAGTACCACTTCCACACACATTTCTTAACATTATGTGACATGGGTTTCGGTGGAAGAGTATGGTTGTCGGCTATCTTACATCTTATTCCTTGGGAGTAGGAACTCATTTATACTGGACTACAGGTAATACCCCTGTTCTATATGATGTTGTTTACAGATGTCCATGGACACCAGTGAACACTTACAGTAAGTAAACGTACAGTCCCCGGTGGAGTGGAACTGTATGTATCTTAGATACTCTTAAGTGGTACCCGTCTATTCCCCAGCTAAACGACTATAGACAGCCGGTCTGCCAGACTCTATGGTTTTCACGGGACGGTTCTAGAGACGATGACCTAGCTTCACTTCCGTTTTTTGAACTGTAAGAGAAGACTAAAGGCCTGAAGACAACATCTCCGACAGTCCCTCCTGACTACTTGAATATTAATAAAAATGTATATTATGTAAAGTTTCATATAAGCCTAAAAGTAAACACACTAGTTGATCATGGGCCTCATGGTCTAGGTATTACGACGTAGTCCACGAAGTGCGAAATGGTAATCGGATAAACTTTCCAATATGTCGGTTTACTCAAGATTCGATTAATAATACATTTCGAATATATGTAGCTTCGAATAATAATTGCGTGCCTGGGATTGGAACCCGCAATATATACCATGAGCGGTCGTAATTGGTACTACTATAGGCTATCACTGTTTAGTAGTTGTACTTATTACAGTTTTGCTGCTCATATATCTATGATAATTGCCGTCTCTCAATCCAACCCACAAAATCATCCTTATGTTACCACACCAAACATAAAATACAAATAGGTGTAGCATCGGAGCCATTATAAAGACACAAATATTGAGCTGCATGCAGATACGCGATATCAAATAAACGGACAAAATTATCCTTGGGGTTATCGTCAAAAATGCATTCATGACTTGTACCAATATTTTATCAACATAAGTAAATATTATGGTTGACAATCTTGTGTGTAACATTGTAGGTAACAGGTCAGGTTTTTTGTCATTGAACTAATACAGACAGTTTTTTTAGGGCACGAGAAGAATATCTGAAATTCGATATCAGTGAGCTCACCGTCGAGAACAGCCGCCTGGCCAATTGCGTCGATTATCTGTATGCGAAGCTTGAATGGGCCGAAAAGCAAATTTCAGATTTGGTACGTATAAATACGATATTATTGGTTTTGATACTTATGTTTTTTTTATAGATACCGGTCGTCCCGTCTTGTCTTACATGTTTTTTGCAAAATATTATAGTGCATTATTTAGCAGGTTTTTAGCAACAATAAAAAATATGTAGCTATAATTGTAACAGCTATTTTTTTGGATTAATTGAGTAAAATGCACTCTATGACTGACCTGAACTTTTATGAGTGAGCTGAATTCGTTGAAAAGTGTCCGTGAAGGCATAAATGAAATCTATAAAAAAAATCTTAAAGATTAACTTCGACCACCATACCAATTGATTATAGCAAAATATCTATTTTGGCGTATAAGTTTCATACCACTAAGCTTAAATTAGCGATCACTCTAGAGATTTAACTTATTTTAGGCGCTAAAATTACGGTCACATTTTTCTTATCCATATTTTTTTTTAGGAGGCGAAGAAGTGCCGCTGCAAAGATGAGGAAGAGTACGTTGAAAAACCTTTGGGATCTTTATGTCTGTAATTAATACTACTTGGAATCGCGAATCGGGTTACAAAATGTATTATTTTGTAACCTAGCGCTCACTTTGCCAACTGAACACCATCGTAAGATACGGAATTTCGTCGTAAATATTAAGCTTTTATGGTATAGTATACATTTATTTAGTTATAGCATTAAGATTGACAAATATCTGGGGCGGTGAATTTATTTTCTTTTTCTTAATAAGATTTTGTTAAGTTCAAATTCTAAACTTCTTACGGATATTAAGGGATATGACAAAGTTAGGCAATTTTGACATAAACGACAAATTTATAAAGATACTTTATAAGTATATGTTAAAAATACAGAAAAAGAACGACCAATTTGGGAAATTATTACATATTAACAGAACTTTAAAATGAAAAATTATACAAAATTATAAATTCACGCAGATATATTATGAAGGATTATGTCAAATTTTGAAAATTCACCCAGATATTTGATCTCTTATGTTTAATAAGTTTGTTTGTTTTTTTGTTCTGCACTCAGTGCCCGAAAATATTTTAAAGTTTTATAATATAAGCTTCAACTGGATATTACCAGTTTTTGTTTTTCAGTTTTATTAATAAGAATAGTGTTACATTAATTACTTCGAAATATAATGAGAATGAAAATGTCACTGGTAAAATTTAATTGGTACTTCCTCACTATACGACTTTGCTAAATAGTCTTTGTCTTGGGTACTGGTCCGATACAAAAATTTGAGCAGAACGTGCTTAGACAAGTTTTTCTCAAGTTACACTGCAGCCGAGATCCATTTAAAAATCAACGATTTATAGTTTTTATCCCTTTATGATTTTTATCATCAATCACTATTATAATTTGTGCAAAATATGAATACCCAATTAATTACAAATAACATATTGGCTTTATATTTCATGATGTGTTTTATAGGTATTATTTTCCAATAACATAATAATAATCGTTTCCATTAAAAATAAAGTAAGACAAGTTATAATAAATAAATTAGCACCATTTTATAAACAGGAAGACGTTTCCATACTTATTATATTTCATAGCTTACATAGGTGTGTTCTGTACTGTTGTGCTTAGATAAAATACAACATGTTCTTCCCCAGGACACTAGTATATCACTTTTTATTGTACTAATTAAGATAGACTTCGTTGACACACCTGATACGCTCAAATGACTAGTAACGAAATACAATGTCTAGAGATAGCGTTCGTTTCGCTAGCAATACGCGAAATTTTCAAAACAATCCATATAAAATATGTTCATGCGTACTAGCATATATCTAAATTTTATTATACATGCACACAGATGATAATTTGTGACGAAAACAAAAGGTAATATCTCTTTCACTCACTCATCTCTTCATTGCCTGTATTAAAATCTCTTTCACTTTAATAATTTTAATAAATCGTGTATCATGTCGAGTCGTCTCCAAGTTTTCAAGTTGTCGCACTAAATAAGAGTATATTTATAATTCATATCAACGTCAAAAAGATCTCTGGATCTGTATAGGCGTGAATGGCCATTTCTTGTATTAGGCGTCCTCAAAGATTTTCAGTGAATTTTATTGTATCAAGATTCACACCCTATGTTACTTTTATGTTTGCCACTATCGCAAATGTGAATATATTTTCTATTTGTTTTCATATTAAGCTACTTTTATAAATTAAGCGAAAAATATAAAATTAAAATGCATTTTATAAATTTAGTACATATGCTTTGTCAGGAGTTTTGTTAATTTAAATTCCGTTTATTTCAATAGTGGGAAAATTTTAATTGTTGAATTGGTGTATTCTATAATCATTAACAATTTTTTTTCAAAGGAGATTTATAAATTGTCCCTTATTTTTGTGTTATCGTTTTGTTTTGGGTTCGTGAATCTGCTTTTTTGTTATTTATGTTATAATTTTGAAGTGGCTGGCTGTTATACTTCAAGGGCACGGAATACTGCATACATTAGGCGTGTTCCTGTTTACAGAGGGCGGTCACTAGTTAGAAATCAGACCCCATTTTAAAAATCGATGCATCGGAACTGTCTTCTGTTCTAACGGGACTGTTCGATATTTTACTTCACTGGGACCGTCTTCATGAATAACCCTTATCATCCATTCTCTAAAAGAAGAGATCGGATTAACCGTCCAACTAGGTCTTAGGTAGTCCATACTCTAAAAGAGTTTCATCTCTTCCAGCCACGTATTTTAATTAGTTTAGAAAAAATACACCACGCGGACAGCTGGGTCTTCTGTACGTACAAAAAAAGAGATGATACCTCGCAGAACATTGCATTGAAGCCTAACTTATACTTGCGTATCAATGAGCCCCGTCATAGAATTTGTTAATGTTAATAACTACTTTTCGGGCAAATACAGGTCGAAAAGTTGAGAGGTGGTGGAGCCATTATGGTTCGTCTAGAGATACCGCCGACATATTCATTTGTAGCATGAAGTAATTCTGCGTTTCAGGAGAAGAGTGTGGATGCCAGCTGACTTTCATATGAGGCAACCATCTTAGTCCTCAGAAGTGGCAACGCGTCTGTGATCGGCTTCAAGTAGAACTTGTTCTATATGGAGTTGGTCAGAGATATTCAAATGGGCTGCAAGCTCGTTTACTTCTCCAATTTTATAAAATAAATATATATTTGGCCCCCTAAAATCACAAGATCGTGGCTATTTTCTAATTTTGGGATATTGTGCAGAACGCAATCAGCATGATTTGAGTTGAATCAGTGCTTTATCGTTTAGGTATTAGTATACAAATGGACAAAGATTAGTATGCTTCAATAAATTTCTTCGGTCTAAGCTTCTTTAATAATAATTCTTGTAATATTTCCACGATCATTTGTTTGTAAAGGGGCGTTTAGAGTAGACTTAAGGCGCTTTTAAATCGGACTGTTGCTTCACTTCAGCAAAGCGACAGTCGTCCTGCATACGCACTTTTTAGTAAAACACAACAGAACAACACAACGACAACAGTTCTGTTGATGCCGCAGCTGTCCTATTAAATTCACCCTTGTTGGGTGACAATTAAAATTTCCCCATATTATTTACTTTTTATAATATAGAGGTCTTACTTTCATAAAACCCCCATATAATACTCAATACTTTAAGATGAAAATTCAGACTTCTATATTTTTGCTATAGAAAAGTTGAAACTTTGATGTCATTTTTACATGTTTTTATTTACGGTTTAAAAGACTTGTGTGACTATGATTTGTATATAACTTAAACAATTGTAAGAAATACTTTTAAATCGTTATTACCTAATATCAACAAAGTAGGAAAAATATTTTTGCGATAGTGAAGCTCGGAGAGTGACTGGGGTTGAGAATTGACTAATGATGAAAGAAAAATTACTTGCAAACAAATCTCTTGCTAAAATTACAGGTATTTATATTACTGGTTAGTGCCACGGTTGAAAACTTAACAGTGTTAATTTTGGTGAATAAATGTGTCGCCATCTGTTATGAAATATTGTTACTACAATACTATGAAAGTTAATACGCATGTTATTTTTATTTTGGATTGTTTCAAAACATTTCGTCATTCTAAAATTCATTTTAAAAAATATTTTTCTTTAACACTAAGTGAATATTTTGTTTCTTTAACACTTAAGTGTTTTTAATTATGCGATTTTTTCGTAAATATTTTCCGTACAAAATAGTTTCGATATTTCCCTTCTGGCTTGGTTTTTTTTTAATATTGTTCAAATTCATTACCACTAACCGGTGCCTATCCACTAATCCGTATTAAACACTGTTGGAAAATATTCAGGTCACTTTGACAAAGAACACCTGCAGTGGAACATACTTAGTGTAGCTTTTTGTTCCAATATATTATGTTATTTACGGAACTACGGGTATTAAGAAGTGAAAATATACAACCGAACACAACTACGTCTTTTTCGAACTGAGTTGAAAAAGAAACTATATTTACGGTTCGAAAGCATAGTGGTAATTAGTGTGCATTGAATTTACTTATTTCAATATTTTTCGAATAATCAAGAAACTCAATATCCTACATTACAGTACATACACATACATTCAGTATGAAAATTAATTGAAAAAAATTACCACGTCTGGTATATTCTTTGGCCGAAATCCAACTATACAATTTTTTTCGTTGTCTTCTTTAACTTAATTCTTATTTTACCTAAATTGATGTTACCTGACATTTTTTCGAATGTGAAACATAACTTGAATGTTTTTAAAAACTTTTGACACATCACTTGTTTTAGAAAAACTAAATTCGACTGTAAAAAATTTCGTTTCATTTTCTGTCATTTACTATAAAATTATAGGCGTGTAGTATACTGGATAGAGTGTGTTGTATGATTTGGATAATACCGACCAATTTGCTAGCGTAACCCTCGCAATAGGTACAATGTTGGCATGACGTAGGATTGACTTCTTTATTTCATTTTATTCTACACTATAATTATTTAGTTTAAGGTAAATACTTATATAAGCAATAGTTATTAAGTCCAAACGACATTTTTACGTATTTATAATAAGTTCCTGTGTTTGTTTAAGTTAAAATACCCCCACCATTCTACTAGACTTGAAATGGAAATTTTTAATCTCATTTTTTATTATTTCGATTTAGTTTAGTCTTAAGTATCTGTAGTTGGTTTGTTTGTTGTCGAACTGTTACAAACATTAACAATAGTAACATTAAGCAATGTGTCTGTTTAATATTGCACTTCTTTGTCGTAGATTGTATATGATTTTGGTTTTAACTAGTACACAATAAGCTTTTTAATGTGAACTGTTACGTTGCTATATCGTAGCAAATAAACGAGTGCCAAATTAGATAGGATGTGGACGGTGGCATCAAAATCCGGATAGGTGTCGTCAGTACTTTGTTCTAGATGCAAATTTTAGCTCTAACCCAATAAGAAATCTCGTCAAAAGATTAACGGTTACGGTTAAAGAAATGAAATTAACTGGTGATCAAACTCAAATATTGACATTGTTTTTCAAAAATGTTGAAACATGTTCGGAGTATTCTTAAGTTCCACGTCTAGCCAGGGTTTTTTTTATATTGTTCAGTTTTGTGAGAAAACATTAAACAACTATTAACCACAGTTGTAGGCGCTGACCACACCCCCACACTGATTGCGTCAAATTTCTAACTTAGGCCGTTTGTGGTAGAACCCTTTGTGGTTCGACTCCGAAAGCTCCACCGTCACACTTTCGTCTGAATAATAACAACAGTGTGAAGTAGCGCTTTAAAAGTCACAAAGCTTATTGTGCGTTATTGTTAAACCCAAAATCTATTTAGGTACTAGCATATTGTAATCTTAGACATATGTTTTAGGAGCCGAAAGAGATTTTTGGTCGTCAGATCAAATAGAATTAGGATATAGTAGTAAGTTAAATCAATGAGCAGATTAGCTTCTCATTGAACGAATTCTATTTAAAAGCACTTTATATTTGTCGAAACTAAATGGCAAAGATAGCGCGAATGTACGTAAGTTCCACAGTACAGTAAGTCGAAATGTCTAGTGCTTTTAAATGAATCTTTTTAAATATAACTGTTTGGACGTAATATTAAACTCCGTTATTCCGGCATAAGGTTTAAGAGTATACTGAAACGGTTAATTGCAATTATGATAGTTGTTATACTGCAATGATCATTGTTTTAATTTTTTATTATTTAGCTTCAAAATTGCATACGGGCATATGAAAAACCATTCATTGTCATGGCATAGCGTTTTAATTTGTATAATAAACAATAATTTGAATCATGACACGATAATGCGAATGCGAATTGTGCCGACGCGACTTATGACACTTAGTTCGACCTCCTGGTCTGCATGTCATAATTATTACTATTTCCACATAATAGCAGGTGGACTATATGCTCGTTTATTATTTCTATCAGTAAAATGAATGCGAGGATATTATTTTTAATGGTCTTGATTGTCATTCCGGTTTAAAAAAATCACGATGTCCAGCAACAGTGATTTGCGATGAAAAAACTTTATCGCGGTGATTTTTTTACCATGACATTTTATTACCGGCTTTTAATAAACTTACGACATGAATATTTCAATCGTAATTATAATGCCTCCGCAATTTATTGATCTTCATAAGCCTTACAATCTATTACAACTATTGTTATATGTAATTAATCGTCTCAGATGGTTCATATTTAAAAAAAAGTATTTTATCCAGTATTTCTTCAAAATACCTAGCACGTTTGTTATGTAGAAAAAATCTATAATCTACTAATGTTAAAGTATATTGTGTGGTGTCAAAAACTAATTAAGTACTTTTAACACAAAACACATTTTATTACTTTCCGAGTTTTATGAACTATTATTCTCAGAAATCTCATAATAAAAATAACTCCAAACTTCAATAAGACCAGAAGTTACATCGAATCAATTTGGTTTGTAAGTAAAGTTTTGGCTTAAACGTAACTTACAACAATTTACACGTAAATATATCTAGATCCTTATTGGTTTACGTGATGGTTCAGTTTTAAAACATTTCAACCTGATCGTGTTTTGTGTTATCAGTGCTTGTTTCTCGGTAAGCTACGTTAAGGCGGCTATCCACTAGAGTTATTATAACAAGGTACATATTAACTTATCACTTTTTCTAGCAATATATCGAATTCAACTAATCAATACATCGAAGCGACATTGCATGCATTTATTTTTATATAGTGAAGATTCACATGTCATGTCTCACTCAACTGGTTACGTATACGTAACCTCGCTGGAATCTTATTCGCAAATTGCGTCTGTGATAGAAAAATTGCAGCAATAATAGCAGTGATCTTCCCATCATGCACGGCACCGTTTTGATGAATACGAGTACAATTTAATATACGGACAGAAAGATAACAATAGGTTTTGTTTTGAAAGACTGCTTTTGTATGTTTCTCTCCGTATATCTAGGGGGCGAGAGATAGTGGTAGATATGCTGTTATATTTGTTAACCACCTATATTCAATCATGTGATAACTCTGCTAAACTTATATTGCACCTCTCTCGTGAATCGCCAGCCTTAGCTTGGTATAATAATAAACAATAGTTATAATTCATGCCTACCTATGTTATATACAATATAAAATAATGATAGTTAACATTACCATATACTTACTGCATTTATTTAGGATACGTTTTACTTACAATTGTGTAGGTACTTAAAATAAGTTTTTCTTGTTTATTTTTATAGACGAAATTCCGTAACATCTTTGTCTTATACAATCATTGCTACTTAGATTCTAATAAATGTTGTGTGAAATTAAGAAGTTTTATTTTTTACAATTCCTTACTACTAATTTAAGTACACACTCTTTTGTGAGATCTACTGATTTTCTTTTGTAGAACTGAATACATTGGTCGCATAATACTGTCTATATAACGCATAACATTTTTACAACATAATGTCAACGTCGTACTTATATTATAAAATCGATTTTTAAGGTTATTTGCTACGCTTTTACGCCTTAACTGCTCTAACGGTCATTATGAAATATTGTAAACTTGTCAGAAATACAGAAACCTTTCATTTCGAAAAAGAACTGTTCCCGAAGATTAAAAGAATAAGTTTTAGAATATCCACTACAGACATCATGATAGAATGAATAAATTGTTCCAGATCGTTCCTGTACCTAAATGTTCTGCTCTGAGTACATTTTTAAAAACAAATGTTCGTTCGATCATCTTTCGACCGACGTTTTATCGGTCGGTAAAAAAAACATTGCCCCAACTTTTATCATATATTCATAATATATAAGTCTAGTTTTTTTAAATAGTAGTTATTTTTTCAAGTAACAAAATACATGATAATAATATCAGCGCACCTAAAGTTTTTTTAACCTATGCTAAGGAATAGAAACTATACTTTGTAAATAGCAATATTGAATTTATGACCAGCTCTACTTCGGCGCATGTTTAAACGCGCATAATCTATTGCGTTAAAAATCTACACCCAACTAATAACAGGCAGCCGTCGTGGCGACTAACCGGAGTTTTTTACAATTAGTTTGTTCTTCTATCCTCGGCGAGTAGGTACCTATCTAAACTCGCGTGCGTTAAGTTTCAGAAACCATACCAAGCGTCATATCCGCTATGAAACTTCACATAGCAACGTATCTGCTATTTGGTTGAATGAAAATATATTTTAGAAGTTTATAATACCTTATGAATTTAATATTAAATTATGAAATATAAGCTACATGCGTAAATAAAGTCAATTTCCAAAATTATATTCCAAGTTAATTTCCATAATTATAGTGGCATCTATAATTCTTCAGACAAACTTTTAAAGTATATTTTGTCTACTGCACCGCAGTTCTGCGTAGGAGTTATGATAGAAATCGTTAGTAAAAGAAAACTCGTGCGCTATCTGCCATCAGTACAACCTTAACACTACAGTATTGCCAGCTCAGAGTTTATATTGCCAATATTCATTTTACGAGTTAATGTCGACGTGTCTTCTTTTTCGTTGTCAATATGTCAATGTACGATCCACGATGCCAAGCCGATCAGCCACAGAATACTTTAATTATTGATAAATTATAAACATTAATTAATTTACAAATGTTTTAAAAATGTATGTTTACAGTATTAATCACGCACAGAAACCTGAGATTTATCAATAACCACGTTGTTAAAGTAAATTATTGTGGTTTGAATTCAGAGATACAGATAATCCAAAGACGAGATATAAACACAATCTATCAACAAAATGAAATGATAAATATGTAAATAACATAAATTCAGCTTTGTTTCATAAATTTTTACGACTCGCAATTTTTTTGCATTTAACGTTAACAAAACTATCAAGACCTCAAACGTCAAACAAATCATTAGTCAATGCCATTGCCAATTTACTCGGTGTGTATTTCTGTTTACTTTAATGCTGTGTCCCCTCATACATAAATTATATTGTGAGTCGTTGACTCGTTTCCAACTGCATTACATGCAGTGGGAATATTGTAAACTTTATTAGTTATGTTGTAATTTGATTCTTGAGTAAGTGTAATTTCCTTTAGTGATTAACGAAAATGGCGAGACTACGCCGTGACCTGTTATGGATGGTGAGTGAGCCGGCTTTATTTGAAATCCGAAATTTCTAGAGTGTCCTTTGATACGTAGAATTTGGGACACGTCATAATTCAATTTCATTCACTTTTCGAACTTTGTTATAACTTCTTCCATTAATTAATTTTCTGTGTTTATTTTTAGGCGGTATTATTTTTAGTATTAAGTATACAACATTCAGTGCAAGTAAAGAAGCCGAAGACTTCTATAGTAAGCAACATCGAGGACATGAAAGACTTCAAAAAGCTATTGCGAACCAAGACTAACGTATTAATCTTATACGTAAATTCACCTAAAGCCGCCCACGCAATATTAGACGTGGTAAAAGACGTTGCAGACACTATGAAAGGGCAAGCGACGCTAGTTTCGATTGATTGTAATAGGTCAGTATTTTGTTTATAAATCTTTTACACTCATGGCCCCACACTAGGACTTTTTCTGTGTTGTGGATGCCATGAACACTCAACAGCCAAACCCAGAGCTGAAATCTAAATAATCACTTAGATGTCTGTCTGGGGATAAAATCTGGAACCATCAGCGTGTCAGACCAGAATGAGGACTGCTTCGCCATGCGGGCCGTTGGATTATTCTAAATATACATTTTAGTATCTATAAGGTATCTATGTCTAGTAAAATATCACACTGGTAACTCACGACCCTGGTCAAAATTAAATTATAAATACTGCTAAATTTGAAATGTTTTATGTACATATACATAATTGTGTAAAAAATATGGCTAAAATCAAGACAAGTATGTTTCACATTTGGTGAGTGTGCACCAATCAATCAGGCAGAGATATATTGTCAAAGACTACCAGTACCAACTTTTTGGGAATATAACTTTTTATTTAGAGTAGGCAATTTAAAAAACCAAAAAAATTGGTCAAGAGCTAGGACAAAATGACCCAAAAAGTTAAAAAGTATTTGAGATACCAGCAAGGTTGTGCGGTAGTTATAACCTGGACTCTAAAAAGCAGTCTAGAAATCAAATTTTAGTAAACTGTTTGATTGAATTTGAAGATAATTCGCGATTTAATTAAAAGTATTATAACTAGTGCTAAATTTATTGTTATCAAAAAAAGTATCTTTGTCACTTCTGGTATTTAATGTAGATAAACTTCTTACACTATATTATATAACTTAGATGCATACCTTAATATTATAATAATAATAAAACTATTAAAAAATACTGTAAATAAGCTGCTATGAGTTTTACAGTTTATCTTTCATTCTGTTTATATTTACTGTGGTAATGGCTGTTTCTATCAGTCCTATTTCAAAAAATATTATATATATGTATAAAGGTATTACATTATAAAATTTAGGTTAAATGTTTGACATGATACGTTGTTAAAAACATATGTGAAACCGTTGGCAAAGCTAATAAAAGGTGAAAAGTTAATTAAAGGTTCTGAATTATTTTCATAGTCTTACACTTAGATTACATAACAATTGATGGCTTGCACTTACTACAAAGATTCCTAGCTGTGAGCTACAAATATGAAAAGAGGGATCAAAGGATTTTACCATGCATATTACCATTTTAACATTTATATACAAATCTTTGCCATATTGACCATGTTTGTCATTGTAGTGATGCAAAAAAGATATGCAAGAAACTGAAGATCCCATTAGATAAGCCGTACTATATAAAACATTACAAGGACGGTGAATTCCACAAGGACTATGATAGAGGGGAGACTCTTAGTGCCATGACAAACTTTCTACGGGATCCCACTGGAGATTTACCATGGGAAGAGGACCCCAATGCTGCTGATATCTTCCACCTCTCAGATGGCGAGGTAATTTCATGAATTTAAGTAGGTCTAATTAATTGGAGTTGTACATTGGAATTGGTTGATCTGAAGAGGGTTAAGAGTTTAATCTTTCACGACACCAACAAATCTATCTTTGGTCAGTTTTATATTATGGCAGTAAGCATGCAGCATGCAGCGAGCATGCAGTCTACTTTATGGTAAGTGATAGATAGGATAAGAGTTCTAACTGAGGTCGACCACAGAAGTGTTGCTACCTGACTGAGTTAACAAGTAAGTTGAAATGAATGAGGTAAGTATATTTCTCTTGCCACAACATTCATACCAGAACACATCAGTGTTTAACTTTGTTGTTACAAGACAGCAGCAGATGTGGCACTGGAGCCTCTGGAATCAAACTGCAGAGTTCTAACAACTTCAAAAGAGCAAGAAATTATTTTAAATAAGGACTAGAAGTTTAAACAGTGTACTTAACTTCTTAATTCCAAATAGTATGATTAGTTAAAAACTGACTAACCATTCAGCATAATATAAATTTTCAGGCTCTCAACAAGTTTTTAAAACGCGGCGCGGCATCTAACAAGAAAGCCATGATAATGTTTTATGCGCCCTGGTGCGGTTACTGTAAGACCCTGAAACCTGAATATGTCCAGGCAGCAAACGATTTAAAGGTGAGCGTAACTCTCCTTCACTTAGTAAGGAATATCACATAAAAAGTGACGATTCAATTGTTTTTAATTTACATAACGTAATTTTCTTTATGAAAAAGAAATGGCTATGAAGCATGTAATCTGCCTTATACTAAGTGGCCATTGCCACGCATGGACATCTGTTATTAACCGCCAGTTGGATCAGTTCTACCAGAGGTCAGCCATAGATGCGTTGTTAGCCCTGTGGGCTAAATGAAATACCTTTTATAAATATTTTTACTTTCATAGATGTTGAAATATGATACAACGCTCATTCGGCATTTGGATCCTGTTTGTTGCAACTGATAAAACATTTTATTTTTTACTATATATATAGTTTCATACTTGCGACAAAAGTATATATCATAGTTAATGAAGCCCCACAGTTCCGCCTGCGTTAAAAAAATGTAACATTTTATACCTTCTATAGTTTTAACGAAATGGGTCCATAGACTTTATAGATTTTATTTTTTTGCATGGAACCCTAATACGTTTACTAAAATAAAAGTATTCAGAGTTATTCCCTATAAAGTCATCTATATACCAATAAAACTTGTGAAAATCTGATATATGTCGTTTTTTTTTTACCTTTAATAGCTCATTATTGGAATGGCTAATTCAACAAAACCTCAATTCCACACTGTCAGCCAAAGTGAACAGACATACTTATAAAGTGTACCCAGAAACACTTGAAAAAATTGACCCTTGGATTAATTACAATTTTCCTTTCTAGGGTGAAGCATTACTCGCTGCAATAGATGTAGCGAAGCCTGGCAACTCTAAAGTGAGACAGCTGTACAATATCACGGGTTTCCCGACACTTATGTTCTATGAGTAAGTATCATGTTACTATAGAGCAGTATTATCTTACCCATATCATTATGCTGCATATAAGGAAACTAACTGTATCAGGTAATGCATATGGTAATGTCTATAGTTACTTAAGTTTTGCTAGATTTTACGATTTTATTGCAAACATTTTATGATGTAATCTTATAAGCTACTTCTTATAATAAATAACATATTATATTCTTTGGAAGCTAATTATTATAAATAACAAGTGTTATTAAAATGGGTACAGAAAATATAGAGACAAATATAGAAAATGGAAGCACAACATTTTTCACTGTCAAATATCCATTACATTTTCTTATTTGATTTTTCATGATGGTAGTAAAAACAAGAATCTCTAATCAAAGTCAGGTAACATTAGAATCCTGCTTGCTACCCCTGAAGACTAAGTGTGAAAGATCTCAAATAAGTATGTCTCTCCATACCATGCCTTTCTAACCAGAACAGCAAGACATCTTTCTACCACCTTTAAATATTTAATATATATTTTTTCAAATTAATTCATAAATAATTACTCCAGCATACTAATTGGAGCAGTGAGTAAAAGTGCACTTCAAACCTTTTCCACCTTTGGGAAGGAACCTGTGTCTAGCAGTAGACATGAGAACAATTTTGTTTCAGGAAAGGCCAATTCCGTTTCCCGTACAACGGCGACAATAAGCGTCAGGCAATAGTGGACTTCATCAAGGATCCAACGACTTACTCGCAGACAAAGAAGAAAGAATCATCAGACGAGAGCTGGAGTGCGGATACTGATGTGGTGCATTTGACTGGTACATAAACGATTTTACAAGACTGAGTTTTACTGTAATGGTATGCTATTTTAGTTTTATAAGAGCAGTCTCAAGCGCTGATTTCAGTTCTAACCTATGCAGAAACTTACGTCAGGTATTTCAACTTGCCGCCAGTAATAGCAATGTTCTAGTGAAAGACTTTCAGTAAGACTCCAAACATTGAATTGTCCAGCAGCAACCATTTTCAAATTCCATTTTCAATTGCCACTTTAATTTCTTTAAATGAAATGTAAAAGAGATGAGTGCCAATTAGTTTTTTTACCTTTAAATCTGGCAGTTTATTTATTCTATCAATAATTATTAGCAGTATTCTTTGTTGAAAGTGAAAGAAAATATTATTTTGACATTGTCTTCTGTCAAAGTCAACCTTACTACGATAGTGTTTTTAAAGCAATTTGTGCAGATTTGTTATGGTTTGAAAAATAACAGGAAAAGATATGCAATTTAAGTGTATTATGAAATATTTTGCAGATATAAATTTACTATGGAAATTGAAAGGTACAGATTGATAATAACACTCTCAAAATTAAATATAATCTTTATAATTATGCCTGTTAGTACTAATTATATATATTGATTTTTACTAATGGGCGATTATTGAAGCAAATCTTTGACTTTTCATAATAGTAGTTACTAATGAAGCGTTAACATTAGCATTGGCGCTAGCCTTGTATATAGAGAAATTAAACACAGGTAAAAGTATTGTTAAACATTTTGATAGTGTTTGATAATCAATTAAAGATGTTAGAACTCTTCATGGGCTAAGGGCAGTGGCACTATTCATTCTTCTACCTTATGGTATTCTAACTTTAAAAGTGGTAAAACACTTCTAGTTTGTCTTTGGTGACACCACTACCTGCATTATAGCAACACTTTTAAATGCTGCTATGTTCCAGTGTAAGGGGTGTGGTACACTATTATGAGTTGTTCCAACATAATCCCCAGCAGAAGCAATGCATATAGGACTGACTCTAGGTAGGTCTCTAATCCTATGTGGGGTTATATACCATTCATGATTATAAAAGCCCATGAGTAGCCACTAACCATTTGATGGCCTGCATGCTCCTTTGTCATTTTACATACACAATATATCGACAGGCCCCTAGAACAAAATCTACGTAAAATTACCAATTTACAGTATGAAGCTTAGATTAAATATAAAATAATTTCGTCTTATTTTTCTATAGGATTTTGTTAACCTGTTGAAATACTATAAAAAAAAAATAGTGCCATGTAGCTTTTAGCATGTACAATACAAATAAATAACAAAATAGATTTTGTCTTATTTTTCTATAAGATTTTGTTCTTGGGGCCCATCGACATAAAATCTTAGTCTTTGGATCCACTTCAACTAGAGCTCCTTTGCTTAAGTTGCAGTGACTACTTAGCTCAGGTTAACTGCATGCTCGTTGCTACTTGTATTATTGCCTTAGTGTGCAATGTATATAATACCTGTTCTGAACAATCACTTAACAAAGGCATTTTTAATCAGGATGTTCAAGGGATGATCCTGTACTGCCAATGTTACTTTATTTGCCCCTAATAGGCAATTTACAAAAACAGTTAGTTAAATACTCTGGTGCTTAAAAATATCACAATATCAATATTCTGGTTTACAGGTGAGAACTTCGACACAGTAATATCGAAAGCCGAACATGCATTGGTAGTGTTCTATGCTCCGTGGTGTGGACACTGCAAGCGGATAAAACCGGAGTTTGAAAAGGCTGCTGTTCGCATAAAGGAAGAAAAGGTAATGTTATATAACATTACGTTTTCATAGCACTATGCGCTAACATGCATTTAGACCTCTGTCACAATATTTGGTGAAGGACAAAGCTATATCTATATCGAGTGCACCTAGGGCGATTGTTTAGTTCAATTACATGTTTTAAGTAGAAAATATTTTCTTTAGAGTTAGTCTGTTTAAAAATGTACTGTACTATTAGTATTGGGACCAGTAAAAAAAGTAAAGGACCTGTTATTTCTGAGTTAGTTTCCTGGAATGTCAACATATCCCTGATCGGCTTCAGGTGGAACCTTTACTTCATGTGTCTCCACTTACTTCAGTCTTATATCAAAGCCGTTTTTGTTGTAGAAGTGAAAAATGCAAACCAATTTTCTTGAACCCTTAGAAATATCGTTATATTAACTCTTTTTTTTTTTGTTATAAATAGACAAATGGCATATTGGCTGCAGTGGATGCTACAAAACATCCGGATTTGGCGTCGCGTTTCGGCGTGAAGGGCTACCCTACACTCAAGTACTTCAGCAAGGGCGAATACAAGTACGATGCAAGTCATGTGCGACAGGAGGAACAAATCGTTAGCTTTATCAAGGTATTAACCTCTCACCTCTACCACCTAAATAAAATAACCCTGTTATTTCTAAAGTATGTATGTTTATGTATTTTAGTTCATTCAAGATATTCGTTTGTTGCACCCATTACATCTTCATCTTACTTACAAACATAAATTCCTAGTATTAAATTATAAATTTAGAAACCATCATATTTTAAAATATATATGTATAAAAATGTTAATTTGATGGATTAAAAGGAAAGTAAAAATAAAAAAAATCAAATGTCACTCCTCGCTACGGATGGTCTAATTGTTTATATTATATCTCATTGATACAATAGATTTTTTTTATACTGCAGAAGTAGCAAAGATGCGTACAATCCACTCGATAGTAATTAGCCATTGCCGCTCATAGACATTTGTAATCAACCCTAGGGTCCTATCTGAATTGAATGTAATCATAGAGTCTTATCAGAGGTCGCCCAAAGATGCCTTACTACTCCAAACGACTAAGTATGAATTCCAAAATACGACAGCGCTTAACACTAGAAATGTTCCATCTACGTGTATTGTGGGGTTAAATTACAAGAAGTCAGTTTAATGGAGTTGTAATCTTTTTTAGTGTTCCAAACTTAAACGGTAAAAACACTGTTATACTGTGTTGTACTGTAACATTTAATGATTTTCTTGTGTTTTCACTGTATACAAAAACGTTAAATAAATGAAAAAGATATGAATGCTTGTGAAAAATGTTGTTTGTTTATTATAAGATTTATAATAAAGCGTCAATGTGTAGGATCCCAAGGAGCCTCCGCCCCCGCCGCCACCGGAAAATCCTTGGGCTGAAGAGGCCTCAGCTGTGCGACATCTCGACTCGTCGAACTTCAAAACGTCGTTACGAAAAATCAAACACGCCCTTGTCATGTTCTATGCGCCATGTGAGTATGCACTGATTAGCGTGAGCATAGATAATGTGAAGAGGGGTTAACCCTCATGTAAAATGCTTGGTAGCATAGATTGAATAAACATTTCTATATAATATGTTAGTACAATGCTCATACCTAATAGTATCAGGCGTTACTTTGCGGAAATCTATGTCAAAAAGTTAACATTACAAATATTAATTTTGTATAATTATTAATTTAACATTATAAAAAGGCCAGTATTCGAACGAGAGCGTCACTTTACGATTAGAATTCGTAGAGTTAACTTACCCTCATGATGCTCTGTTTTAGAGTGAAACACGTGTTGGTGGTGGTATGTATGGTGGCGTATATTTTATTTTTTAAATGCACACGTATCCTATGTGGATATATGTGGGAGGATGGTGCATATTACACAGTTGAAAATGTATACCATCATACATATCGGTAGCGGACTGTTGCGAAGTAGTTTAATCCTATCCTTTTTACAATGCTCATACTTAGTCCTCAAGGGTCAGTCCACTATTGGCAGACCTCAGGTAAAACTCCAAATCTACCCGGAGTTGATTCTACATATCCAATGTATTGAGCTAAGGGTTCACGAGATAATTTAAACGATGTATTTCTTTTTAATGGGTAATTCACAGATAACACGACCGCCCACAGCACGACAATCCCGTGACTGACGATACAGTGCATAAGATACATGTATTACAATACACATTGAGTATAGTGCTGTCTAAAAATCCTTGTTCCAGACACTTACTATCAGATGACCTGCATGCTCTTTTGTTACTTCTATTTCATAAAAAACTTTATCCCCAGGGTGTGGTCATTGTAAGAGCACAAAGCCAGAGTATGTCATGGCCGCCGAGCGTTTCGCAGATGAACTGATGGTCGCGTTCGCGGCAGTCGATTGCACGACTAATGCTGAGCTCTGCCAAGGATACGACGTCAAGGGCTACCCCACACTAAAATACTTCAGCTACTATGATAAACTAGTGAAGGAGTATACTGGTGATAGGAAGGTAAGTCAATTTATTGTTCAGTGCCGTAATAAAAAATGAGCATCGATACTTAAAGCAATAGACGAAAAAATTGGACTTATTGTCAATGTTATGAACTGTAAATAACACTGTGTTGCAATTGAAAAAACCAAAATGACAATTGTTGTCTTGACTAGCAATACATACCTGTATTTTTGTAGGACATTGTTTTATTTTGACGAAAAACATACTAGCCTATCACGTGATACTTTTGTCCTATAGTTACTATTAAAATAATGGTCTTGTGGTTTTGATAAATTTTGAGCGTAGGACCAAGGTGACATACTGGGCAATTTTAAGGACAATGTGGTTGTTTAATTAGATACATGTTAAGTAACTAATAGAAAAAAATCAGCTGGTCAGTAATTATTATTTTTCATGACCTCGTCAATAATACATGTTGGAGAGGGGGGGACTGCTTGATAAAAACCTTGAATTTTGTAGGACAAATATTTTCTCGGTTTATTTAGATAATTATCTTGAGAATTAAGAAAGAAAAATTCTGTTAGTATTTTTTTTTTATTGTTAAATCTATATATTTCATCCCTCCTACCCCTATTAACTACCATTTACCAATATTGTTGTTAGGAAACAGTTGGGCGTCTAGTCAGAATGAATTTACTCACGAAAAATCAGACTGTTAGTAATCATATGTGAAAATTGTTCTAGGGATCCCCTACTAGAATAAAAATCTGTCGATAAACAATAGAGAAACATATTCTTAACTGTCTTATCATTAGTTTCTCAGTCTATTTATACAGGGTGTTTTTTCAAACGGTAGCCAAATTTTTTTATCATATTCTAGACATAAAGAATGTTATACCAAAAGTGTCAAAAATTTAAAATCACTCTTAATTATTTAATTACATGAATTCTAAAATATCTAAAAGACTGCGTATTTTATGGACACCCATTTCATAGTACGCGCAGTCATTGATAATGATGCA
>DWRA01000092.1:0-37232 GCA_018250295.1 Spathilepia clonius
GGTATTTATGTGTTAGCATACGCTATTATTAAAGTTGGTAGAACCCTTTGTAGTTCGACTCCGTCTTATTTCTGCCTATTAACAGCAGTCTTAAGCGCTGCTGTCTCCTGGTTTGAAGGGTGTGGTAAGGGAGATAAACTTAACGAAGTATTCCAACTTAGTCCTCAGGGGTAGCAACGCGTCTGTGGTGGACTTCAGTTGGGATTCTGGCGTCATCTGGGGTGGATCACAAATGTCCATGCGCGGCAGTTGCCACTTACCATCAGGTGGACTGCAAGCTCGTTTGCTACTCCATCATATAAAAAAATATATATTACCTTAGAATATTAAAAGATTCTAGATCACATATAAGACCTTTAATTTCTTAATTTATATGACGCTGTGTATTTACTGTCTTTAAACACACGCTGAATACTTGTTAGCTGGGTTGAAATAGGTATGTAAAACGTCTAAAAAGTATAAAACAATTTGCTATAAAATGATCAGCCGTATACGCCTTTACGTTTTATAGTGACACGTAAATATTCCACGGCGTAAATGTTCCAATACGGAATCAAGGCTTAATGAGGGAGCTATATACTTTGGGGTTTATTATTTCCGATTTATGACCAATAAATGTTATATTACACCAGTATTTCTTTCCTATTGACCTGATATCGTCTTCGGTTGTTCAAGAGGACTTGAATTGCCTTTTTGTATGTAAGAGTCTTAATAAATATTTTAATACAAGGTTTAAGATTATTAGTAGACCATTTATTTCGTCGGTTCTAATGGCGAAGCATTGGCGATTCTTCAGGTGTTGCAAATGTCCATAAGCGACGGTGACTGCTCCATCAGGTAGCCCGTCTGCCTTTTCGTCAGGTTAAAATATGAAAAAAAGAAACGGAATATATTTTTTTACGTGCATTTTTTAGGATGGCCATCACTGAAAAATTCTACCACACGTCCAAGTCTATCTAATGTTTAATTGCATTAGAAAAAAACATAGAACATATTATGGTTGCAGGTATTGGATATTGAATGGTCATTCAAATGCTGGAGCTTGTTGCAACATTGACTGTGTGTGAACGCTTAATTGATATAATATATTTAAACAATACAAATTTATTGCCTGAAATATCAATGTACTATTATATTAAACGTATTCCACGTAATTGCAAAATAGTATCGCTCCTAACTGAATAACCCATTCAAAGCAAGTAAAACAATATTTCGTGTAAATAAGGCGGAGATTGTTATTCCACGTTTATATTACATTTAATGGAGTTCTCGTTATGTACTCGTAATTATTATTCTAGTAATAGCTTAGTTCCTTACTTACAAACGTCTAGCACGCGAAGCGGGGGTATAAAAGTCTCAAGGGAGGGAACGCTCGACCTCGTTTCAAAGGGGCAACATCTTAACATTTACTTAATGGGAGCCATGTAATGCCTCATTTAAATTACGGCCCGACTAAATTAGCGTTACAATGTCATTCGGTGCTTGAAGTGTGCGTAATCAAATTTACAAAAGCTCCTTTAGAGAAACGCCAAATATTTGCGAGACCTCTACGGGACTCGAGATGGCTTAGTGAGATTAGCGAACCTAATGTTATAGCTAATACGCGCGATGTACCACGTGCCTATAGTGCTAATTTTGTTTTAGAGAAGCTTTATTTAAGTTATTAAAACCGATTGTCTATGGTATCATATACTATGGTAGATATTTAATTGGTCTAAATTTATGGGCGAGTTTGAACTAATCTGCTTTTGACTACAACAAACCACTGGATTTTTCTTCCGATCATAGGTCATCATTCTATTTTACTAAAGTTTGCCCATTTTAATAACGAGCATATTTAGTAAGCCTATGTTGTATGTATGTAAAAGTATGCAACTGAGACCGTACCGGAAGAACGTTCCTTGAATATAGCAGCGTATAGTATGTTTCCATTATATTCTGTAAAATTACTAAATTTCTAGCTCATCTCGACTTCGTTTATACCAAAATCTTACCCTATACGGATACGATTTGGCTCTCGATAAATTCTCTTTTATGCATTCAAAAGATTATTTTTGGTACATATAAATCAATATAGAAAATCATCAGGTATATTTTTCTGCTTGAAAATGGGTTGCAAGTGCTTATTTAAAATTCAAAGTTATTCAAACTCACTAACTCAAAATCTGTTCACATCCAAGACTCATTTACTAGGAGCTTATTTGCTAACTTACATCAACATGACCTAATTATAGAGTAAACATTAACTCAGCGTAATTATGCCGTAATTTACCCGTTTTCTTGTTGATGTGTGGCTATGATCTAATTCCGTAACTCTTTCACGATTTGTTTTTATCTGTTGCTTTTTTTCAATCTATATAAACATGAATACTTAAACAATATTTAAAAGATGGTCTTAAAACTGAGAATGTTGAACCACAACTTCATAGATAATTTCTATACCTATATGTCACTATATTTCGCTTGATAATTCACTGAAACATTCGATATTAATAAAATCGGACTTACCCTCTACTGGCACGACTTTATTTGCGTTGTCACGCAAGTAGTATGTGTGTATCTGATTTGTTTGCGAGTAGCGCCGTCCGATCCGGCCCTGTGGCTGACGCGCTGATTTACAAGGCAAAACCTTTTTGTTCTCTGACTGACACACGATGGAGACGTCCGCACGATGCAACGATCTGATTTCGGCATCTTTCAAACCATTCAACCTACCTTTTGTGTATCGTGAGCAAGGTAGCGAAATGGTACTGGATATACAGGAATTTACACTGTAACGAATACGATTCTGGTGTCGATTATTTAATTCTAAGGCATTCTTTCTTACTCGGTCTCTTAACGCAGACCTGGAGTGGTTATTGGCCTTCGGCTTGGGAAGTCGCCATTGTTCTTGAATTATTTCGTTTTCTTTGAAGCATTTCTTCCCTAGTTTAGGCAGGTGCCGCTCGTAATTCGTCTTTTCGGTGGTATTTTGGGCATCTAAATTCTGTTTCGACCCGATCGTTAAGGATTCCCGGGTAAACTTTATAACTCGATGCCACATTTTTAACGTGTTTGATTCGGCAAAAATTGCCAAACTTTGTCTTGGTTTTAATTTAACAAATTAGTTCTTTATTAATATTATTGCAACATTAGGAATTCGTCAGAATAATTATTGCATTTGTCTTTTTCTTACCGAACTTGTCCAAGCAATTTGCGGTTCTCGAATATCTTCTATATATTAATAATACAGTTTAAATTCTGATCACAAAGTTAAAAGCGGAATCATACGAAATCTTTTTTTTTGTAATTATTATACGAAGTAACTGTATAAATTTCACCGTAACGATTATTCCGCCCTGTCGTCCATTACGATATTCGCATGGCACATCGATCTGATTTCGGCTTGTTTCAAAGACTTCAGTTTCTACCTTTTGTTCGTCGCGAGCACGGGAGCGGAAGATTGCAGGAATGCGTGGTTATAGATCAGATGAGTTTGCTGAGATTAATACCTGATCGCCAATATTTAAGCTGATACCAGTTTCTTGTCATACTCAGACTCAAAAATAAAGGATAGATATAATTTTTACGGGGCACAAAAAACTTAACTATGTATTAATTATGTACCTAATAGATTGACATCTCCTCACACCCAAAACACCCTCACTCTGAAAGGAGAGCCCTGCCTTGCAGTAGGATAGAATTGTGTTAACGATGACGTACCAAAAGTGATCTGATGTTAAATATTCATGTTGAGCCAGAATTATTTACACGTAAACAATAAAAATAACACAATTCCAATTTTAAACTTTATTATATATTTTAAACTACCTCATATTTTGACAGTCCTCCCAAAGGAAACAGGATATTAAGTATGTTAGGTTACAAATGTACCTACTATATTTACGCCTGGGTGCTCTTTCTATAAGGCAGAAATAGGCGTGTTAAACTTTTATGAGCCTGCTACAAATTCTAAATTAACAGTCGTCAGTCACCTAACTATCTGTTTACGGGCTGTTAGATACATTTGCCTGGCGTCGTAAATAAAGTCCATGATTACATATAATCTTATAATTTTATTGGACTCGGTCTTTACTGTTATCTTGGAAAGTACCATTACATTTATGGTAGCCGTGGCCGTTTACTCACTCAACACAAACTAATTATAATCCTGGTTTATTATCGTTGTGGAAGCATCACTTGGCATAGAAATTTAGCTAATTAGTTTATGGTCAAGTGGAGGGTAAACCAATTAAGTAAACAATGTTGTCTGTACAACGATAATAGTATGGTAATTAGAGATTCCGTCACAGATTGGTTTAATAGATAGGTCTGAGATCTACTAGGGTCTTAGATTGGTTTGGTTAAGATATACGAAGAATATGAAGCTATAATGTAGCTGTTGAATATATTAAACACACTGCCGTATTGACTAAAGTCAATCACGGTCACAGATGAGTGCGTCGTGGTCTAGTCTACCTATTTTATCATTCATACTCTAATACAAAAGAAACACTGCAGCTATAATTCTAATTAAAGAGCCGTTGAATCCACTTAGGTGCTTGTCCAACTAAAAAACAGATTTAAAGAGACACTAAAAAAAGAAGTTTGTTTTTATGGGTTTCAGCAGTAAATAGATGATAGAGTGAAGAAGAAAATATAATAGTATTGAAAAATAAATATTGACAGTGGCTCCATGAACTATGATGATACATCATTCGAGGATACATTGTTACGAGGCTACGAGTCTGGATAAATACAATTATTTCGCGCAGGTGCAAAGAGAAATCACATAATATTTATTTGTCTTTCAATTTCTTTGTTCAGTAAACTGTGCAATTAAATATCATCACTTCCACTTAGCACGATAAATGGGATCGAGAGATGTGTGCGGTGCGTTTATTATCTGATATCTCGCGAGGGGTGTCACGTCGAATGAAACGAAAGGCGCGCTCGCGTCGAGCGCCGCTGACTGATCTACTTTTAAATGGCCACTAATGGTGACTGTTAACAAATTGTACCTGAAAATAATAAGCGTTCTAAAGGAACAGTGTTGGCCAAATATTAAATTTTAAATGGTTACTTGCGTTCTCCATGTTTTTTATGTTTTTTTTTATTATTATTTTTATATGATGGAGTATCAAACGAGCATGCAGTCCACCTGAATGTAAGTGACAACTGCCGCCCATGGACATTTGTGATCCACCCCAGATAAGACGAGAATCCCAACTGAACTCGACTACAGATGCGTTGCTACCCCTGAGGAGTAAGTTGGAATGCCTCGTTAAGTTTATCTCCCTTACCATACCCTTCAAACCAGAAGACAGCAGCGCTTAATACTGTTGTTAGGCAGAAATAAGTGTGGCGGTGGTGCCGCCGAAGTCGAACTACAAAGGGTTCTACCACCTTCACCTTATTGAAGTAGAAAACGAGATTGCAGTACACTTGGTGGTGATTACTGCCACCCATAGACATCAGTAATTAAAATAAGATAGACAACCACGGGTGCGTTGTTGTCTCTGAAGACTAAGTTGCCTGTTAAATGCCTCGAAAGTCTCTACGATATTAGACCAAAAACCAACAATGAACTCTTAAAGTCGCTTCGTTGTTAAAATGTAGAAAAAGACGAAGTTTGGAGTAACGATGGTACCTCCGAAATCGCACCGCGAAGATTTTTGACGCATCGCCTTGACAAAAAATAAGCATTCGTTGAGAATAATTTTAATTAAGTGACATGATGTTTAACGAATCAACGAAAATTAATCCTTGGACAAAAACGTTTTTCAAGAATCCAAATACCTAAACAACAAAAAACAAATAAGACTAATGCAGTCATATATTTTAATTTTGTAATTCGTCGAAGCTTCGTCGAAATATTCATCGATTTTGCGTGCTTTGATGAAGGTGCACCGCGAACAAGGTGCATTCAAGTGGAATCACAAGTCGAGTTTTTGCTTGGTAGCGATTACAGCACGCCGCATTGCTCGCTTAGAAGTGTGTTCGGTTACGACTAGCTTTCCAGCTCGCGCAAACTTGCCGTTTCAGTCGCACTGTCGCGTGTTTAAGTGAATAAATTTGCCGTTTCAGTCGCACTGTCGCGTGTGTACGTCGACAAATGTTATTAGCAATTACATTTGTCATTTTATTTATTCTAACCATGAACGTGGTTGCTATTTGACGACCCGCGTGGCGGAGCGTTCACCATACCGGTCTGACGCGTTAAGGGTTCCAGATTCGATCCCCGATCAACCAGACATCTAAATGATGAAATTCTATTTCAGTTCTGGCTCTGGGTATTTGTGTATTAGTCTTTATATGTGGTCAAGACACCCACGATACAGTGAATCCTAGTGTGGGGTTGTGAGTGTACAAAA
This sequence comes from Spathilepia clonius, assembly GCA_018250295.1. Taxonomy (NCBI): domain Eukaryota; kingdom Metazoa; phylum Arthropoda; class Insecta; order Lepidoptera; family Hesperiidae; genus Spathilepia; species Spathilepia clonius. The sequence continues at coordinate 6,354 of DWRA01000092.1, forward strand.
CATGTAGAATATTATTTCATATCTAGTCATTATGACACCTTTATGTGATCATAATGACTAGATATGAATATCATATTGTGACTTCGTACTTGTATAGGGCCGAAAGGGAGGAATTTTAAAATCATAGCCATTTTCGTATAATAGAGTGATGGAGTTTGATTCAAAAATATCATCGTCTGTTAAATATGGCTTAGACGCTTTTTTAGATATACCTAAATTAACTGCAAAACCGCCACTAGTAGTATCTCATAGATACTATCACAGACCAGGTTTCCTGTTTTATTATATTCTTTTTATATCAGCATTCATATTTATTTAGTTTACTATTAAGTTTACTATTTTTTTCATCCTATAACAGATAATTATATATTGGAGGTAAACATATAATTACTAAATATAGCATTTTCATTTTAAAAGTATACCAGCTTTACCTTCTATTCTCTCACTCACAAAACTCTTATCCCGACATCTTTCGAAATACCAGATGCAATTGCTCTTCCAACTTCAAAAGTAAAGTGGAACAGGATCATAGAAATCTTTTGTAATTGGTATCTCCAGTAGACAGGTCGGGTCGGTATTCAGTATTAAAAAAATGACAAAACTTTATATCACATTGGTCGTTTATTTGTGTTTTAAATACTAATTGATTCATTTCAAAATATATTATCCATAAAAAATATCGACTTATCACGTTTGTAAGTGTCAAAATCGATCAGAATCGCTAATCGCAAATGTATACTATATCTCCATTATCCCTTTGGTATGGACATGACAGTGGATACTAAAAGCCTGAACACTTTGACGGATATGGCTTCCAAGGCGTATGAAATCATAATTAAAATGCACAATGTTGCAACGTCGTTGAAGTGGGTTGATAAGTGACGGGTTGGCGACCGAGCCGACTAGGGTACGCCCACTCGCGCGGACTAAACTTATCCTCACCCTTGAATACCGCATTTTATCTGAACATCGCATGCGATCGCAATAAAACTGTCAAACTATATATTCTTGATATGACAGATGCGATATCTCCATTAGCTTGTGTACCGTCGACACGGCACAAACGAGCTTCCATAAAGAGCCCAAATAAAACTCGTATCACGAATTTGAACGACTGCCAGTTTCATACTGCCACGTAGCATCGGGTGATCAGGGCCCAATGGACTCGCTCATAAATTAAAAGCCATCATATTTGTTTTTCGAACGAACGAGTAAATAAAATTCCGATTGACGGAGCGTAACTTTGCGCGGTACGTAATCAACAGTTTTATTCGGCGATTCCGCTCTGCCTTGATTTCGTGCCTCATCCTTGTCGCGAATGGAGCTCGTTCTTCATTTGAATATCTTTTGCCTCGGGATCCCTGTTGACGCTGATTAAATTCAACATGTCTGAAAATTTATATTGAATCACGGTTTTATCGTTTGTTCTCTTTTTATTGGAACCAAATGCATTCTTATTTGTACAGATGTTGAAGGTAATTGATGGGGCGACATTTGTTCGATTTTCGACCACGAACTGTGGAGCTAGTTAAAATGAAGGTCAGTAATTAACGGAGGAGATCAACAAGCCGTTCAATGCTAATGGGCCTTTCCACGTCAAAGGGCTAAAAGGCGTCGGAGCGCGTCTGTCCGAATAATGGGCCAACTTGTGCCCTTCCCGGCGTTCGGCTGCCGGAGAGCACGCCACGACCTCGCTCGACCCTTGTCAAGTACCACTCGATTAGCTTAACGCGTGCACGCTAATTATATTATTACCTCAATATATTTACGAATTTCCCATTAGCTCGACGTTTTGATTTTGATGCGATAAATATTCTTAATTTTATTACTTGATGTTTCCTGTACCTTATCGATTGCTGCAGAAAAATTATCATTATTTTGTTGTCGAAAAGTATCAAATAAGATATTTTGCTTTTCTTCTTATATCTAAGATTCTTTGTGGCTATTATCTATGACAAATTATTGGCACTAGTTCCAATTCAGTTTGACTTTAACTATAGGGTATGACATTTCGATCTTAAAAAGTGACGAAAACTAATTAATATGACATTATGATCGAAACGCCGCTGTTGAGATGCAGTTGTAATGGTGCGCATTAAGATATGGATTGACGTTCCACTTAACTCGTTGACTACCCAAGATAACTCATGTTAATAATTCATAATCGGTCTCGGGATTATTCAAATCTTTGTAGGTAGACGATGTTTTTGTGCCTTATAAATTAATCGTTTCTTATATTGAAAAATATGACATCGTAAATTTTAGGGAACAATGCTAGAAACTATTAAGACCCGAATTGCTGGAAAACGCGGGAATTTTACGACTATTACGACGTTGTTCTGTTTGCTTTTGAATGTAGTCTCATTTGATAAAGTTGACAATAAAGTCTAATAATAAAATTTTAGACCTAATACGATTTTTAGAAACACGAATTTATTACAAATTCGGGGCGACTCGTAAAACAGACCGCCTGTTATTAAGTGACAAATCGTCGGATTTGGTCGCCGCTACAGTCATAACGTCCAAGTAATGGTCGAATTATACACCGAGAAGAAATGTTGGTTCGGCATATTATATTAGAACGTCTGCGTCCATTGTTTGAGGCATAATATTGAAGTTATATGATTATATGTGGCTATTTTTCAAATTCTATGGTGTTTTGTACTCAAAATATTGCGTGTAGTGGATGTCACGTATTTCTATCTTGTAAGTTAGAATTAACTTCTATTCGTTAGCCATACATTATTAATGTTTAATTCGTTTTAATCAGTTAATGGTGATTCTTGAAATTATAACTCAGATAACATGAGTAAGCAAAGTGAAAGAAGGATTAGCCATATTTACTTATCTTAGGAAATTGTTACAGTAGGTTTTAAACATATGTACGTAACGACCGACTTTAATAATCAATCTGTCAAATTTTTGCATAGCAAAGATTGACAATTGACGATTAATATGAGGCAGTAATTGTCAAATGTCGATCTTTAGTAGGCAAAACATTGGATATACAGCGGCCGGTGATCAATATACATATTAAAAAAAAATCTATACTAAACTAATCTGACAAAGTGCGCAAAAATAGCAAAACCTGCGGATGATTTGAATAAAACTCGCAAACCGAATATCGCCCTATCCTATCGGGAGTGTCCGTCATTCACGCGATTGACGTTTCCCTTTGCACAAAAAATCTGACGCTTGAAAAATGAACGATTAAAATTTTAATACCGAAATGCCCAATTACGTACTGTTTGAATAATTAGCGATGGAATGAACTGTGAATGGAACGCAATTGTTGTATTTATCAATTCAATTGTTAATATCTCATTCGGCTGTCGTGTCGACGTTTGTTGTATCAGTTTATCCGTTTAAAAGTTTATTAACGGGCGATCGGATGTATTTAATTTTATTCGATTTACGTCATACCTATTTTCGTTTTTTGATGTTATTTTCGTATTTATCTCTTACTAGGATACCCGGCGAACTTTGTATTGCCTTAGAGTTAAATAATGTGTCAATGTTCAATAACTAAATTCTGAACGTCACCTATTTGACAGACATAGGAACTGCTTTTTTAGGAAATAAAATTGTTGATTTTACTATAATCTTACATTTTTTTTATTCACTCACCTTTTAAACCTTCCCTAGACGTCTACAAATATTTCAAAACCAAAATTAGCCAAATTGGTCCAGCCGTTCTGGAGTTTTAATGAGACTAAAGAACAGCAATCGATTTATATATGTATACATAGATTATATCTTTAAAGCCGAAGACATCTCAGATATTTGTGGATAACAAATAATTTGATGGACATTTCCATGTTCAAGAATTTTAATGTAAAACGATAAAGCTGCGTATAATCGTATTCTACGCGTAGTTTTTGTGAGACTAACTCGTAAAAGACAAAAGATACTCAAACATAAGAATACGAGTCATGGAGTACCAAGTTCCTCTTTGTATTAATGTTCCCATTGAGTTTATCTCCGTCCTTTGTTATTTCAGTATTAGCGAAGTTCGCAAAACACACCTTTAATTACAGCTATTTGTGCTCACCGTCACGTAAAATTATTCAAATTATGCTTAATTTAGTGTTCTTTAGGTAACAAATTGCGGCGTATTTTTCCCTCAGTCGCGTTAATGGCCGTTTCTTGAATTTTATCCAACAGTTAAATTAATAAATAAATTAAAATATATCTAAAATGTGATCCACGAAGTAGTGATTTAATTTACGTTAATAAATTGTTTATGTGTAAGCTTCATTAAGCACTAAAAGATAGGAAATCTTACACAGTCTCAAGGTTTATCTATATACTTATTTGTAATTTTAATTACTATTTCATATTTTACTTTTTTGTGACTGAGCTATACCTACCTAATATTATAAGGAGATTAAGATAAGTCATAATAGAGTTCAAAGTCGGTAATACAATTACAGTCCCAGAAAATGTACATGAAGAGAAACCAAATCATGGTATGGTAGGAGATACGTAAAATATGGTCATGTAACTGATACTCCGGCCTAAGTTTCCATGAGTTCAATGATAGTTTAAATAAATAAAAACGCTGAAATTTAAATCGTAATCTTTTAATGTAGCAATTTTGGTGTATGAAGTAAGAATTCAGCGCATGTCCACAAAGGCGGAAGGCTGCGGCGACTCGAAAGTGCCGACGAGGAGTTTCAGGCGCTCCGGTGCGCCGCGCTCACGTGCGGCTCGCGGCGTGCGCGGAGCTAGGGAACTGGAAGTATATGTAACAGATACCGTACACGACATGTTATTTATATATTTCGTGAAATATATATCAGAAGGTTTAAAATATTTGTTCTCATAAAAAATTATAAATTCACTTAGTATGAGAAATACATAAATATTTTCGTTAAACAACAGAAATAAAAAATAATGTTTGAGAGCGTGCAATGGTAATTTATATCATGTGAATATCCATCAAAAAACAACAATTAATCAGTAGTTAGCTAATATAGTCATGACGTTTGCTAATGTTATATATTTACTTAATTCAAATAATATTTATATATTTACTTAATTCGAATATATTATATATTTACTTAATTCAAAATTAAATGGTTATTAACGCTTGTGATCTAGATGGTTCTACCTGCGGTTGGTTACACATACGTTGCTACCCCTCAGTATTAAATATAGGGATGGGATTGAAGTGTTTATGTTTATAGCATAGGTGATAGCACCTATGCTATAAACATAAACATGTCGCCTTATCGAATCACGAATGCTACTACCACCTTTAAACAATACTTTAATTTCCGTTTTTTTGATATTCTACATTTTTGTAAAGGCCTAAATGTATTTGTTTAAAACTTGTGCCGGTAAATTCTTTTTAAAAAAATATAATAAAAGAAAAACGATTTTTTAAACATTTGTTGAATAATATAGAACAGATTAGGTAAAAGAAAGTATTGTTTACAAACTAGGTGATAATATAATCGTACAAAGTGCTATATACAAAGCTTTAGTCCACAAAGTAAGAATTCATCGTATGGTCACAAAGCAGGAATGGCTGGGGTGTTTCAAAAGTGCCTGCAACGAGGGGTGCAGGTGCTCTGACGCCCTCACGTGCAAGAACAGTCGCCACCCTTCCGCCTTACCTTGAATTAAAGTTGGGACTGGATCAGTTAATGAAAAAAATACGGATTCAAATATATCAAAGTAATTTGATACAAATAAAATGGTAATAATCGTAATATTCCTTTTTTTAAAATTCAATTTAATTGCACCTGAAATACTACTATTAAATCTGATAATGAATACTAAATAACGTAATAAAATTTATTTACTGATGATTTATTTATTTGTTTTTTTTTAATTAAGGAGTACAGTTATATTGAAAAAAAGAAGACGATGTTGACTCATAAAAAATAATTTGTCATATCTAGTCACAGAACTAACTCCTACAAGTGCGGACTGCAGTGGTTCGGGTTGCTGAATATTCGGCATAGACACGCTCTCTATGGCCAATTTTGAGGCAACAAATTTGAATAAAAGTAAAAAAGAGTGGCTATCGGTATTGGTCAAAATTTTCTTTTGAACAATTTGCGCTTTTCGACGCTTTCCTTTTTTTGTACAGAATAGTATCTGACAGGTCCATTTTTTCTTTTACGTTTCCCCGTGTTTGACTAGATAAAAGACTTGTTTTAATAGAGGTTTGCTTACGTTTTTTACTTAATTTGGTAGATTTAATTTGGTAAATAGGATGAGTATTTACATGAATTTTCATTTTACTAATCAAATAATGCCTAATCTCATCACATTTTTCATGTTGCGCAAGAATTATAGTCGATTACTCTGAAATGTTGTAACTTTGTATTATGAAATAATTATTACTGGCTTCCTGTAACGGTAAATGCAAATAATTTGACAAAACCTTAGGTATGTTTAATTATGCGTCACAATCCTTTTAAAAGTGTGTAAGGTCTACAAATCTGCGATATCGACAGTCCGATAACCAGCCGGTGCAGCGTTACTATGGATAGACGACGTCTAATTATCGTGTTATTTTCTGTCTGAATAGCACAATGCACACATATTCCGTGGTGGCATTTAACAGCATTCGTGTAGAACTTTGTTACAAGCACTTGTGGTAACACGCCGCGCTAATATCGCTAAACAGCACTAAACGGCACATGTAACAAGCACGCCAATGTACAACTAGTGTCGCATTGTCACAATGCGTCTATCTATTCGTACAATTGCGGAACGTGCCTAATCTGCGATTGACGCGCATGGAACGTAAATAGGATCGCAAGTTTTGTATTATCAGGAATACGAGTTTTAACTTGAACATTTGCATGTTCATCATCGGCATCGTTATCTGCAATCTATTATTGCTCATTGCCAAATTGGAAGTGATAGCGCAGTGGTTGAATGGCGACCTCTCAATCGGGGGCCCGAGGTTTACAACCCAGACACGCACACACCTTTGATTTTTCAAATATACCTACGTATTAAAAAATATATTACGCGGTTAATTAGAAAAATAAAGCGGTTCAATTTGAAAAATATCGGAACATATAATTGAGTAAATCTCTAACATACGTTACGACAAAACAGATGCAATATAAAGTCAATATTGTACGGACTGAATTTATATTGCAAATTGCTCCTTTATACATATTATCAAGATTTAGTTAATATAAAACTAAAGTACAATAATATGGTACAACATGACAACAATTCAAGCTAACATTGTTAAACGACGCGTTGCAACTTTACGTAGTATGCAAGAACCGGAAGCAGCATGCTGGGCACATCCGAAAAGTTGTGAGCGCTTTGTGTTTAGAAGTCCAAATTGTGTTCGAAGTTTAATAACAAAATAAACTATTATTTTGAAGTTATATTATTTACGAATTTAATTTATTAGCACTACGATAAAATTACACTTACTCACTCACTTGACACATTAGAGTCTACAGACCTTTATCCCGGTTTAAGTTTTCCATGATGACTTTTCCACATTCTTATAGATTTAAAGGTGGTGTAACCCAATATGGTCTGACTCCGACGGCACCACCTCCACATCTATTTCTGTTAGTCGCTGCTGTTTAAAAGGCATAGTAAGGGACACATACATGTGCTAGGCATTCCAATTTAGTCCTCAAGGATAGCAGAAGGCGGCAGCGGCCACTTACCATCAGGTGGATTGCATGCTCGTTAGCTACTTGTATATAAAAATAAAAGGTAATTTCGTACCTTTAAATCTTGTCTTTAAGCTATGCGTTGTCTGTTAGTCGTAAGAGTATTAGTAAATTTTTTAAATCGTAAAGTAGACAATCGTATGCAAAAAGTTGCTTAAAAATGAAAAATTATAATATTGTAAATTTCATACAGTAAAGCTATTACTTTATATATTTATATTACTTTATTAAATTATATTTTTATTACTTTATTAAAAATCAAACTGAAGTACACATTAATAAAATTATGAAATGAGATAAAGTGAAGCAGTTGTTCCAATAACTCGTTAAATCGTTCCTGGTAATTTGCAATATACCGATACAATAAAGTGATTAATTTTTACTAGCACTTTCGACCGCATCTGTACGGTGCAACAATACTTGTACTAGTAATAGAAATAATTGTGTTAGCTAATGTAAGGAGCGTGATTATATTTTTTCTAAAATTGCTCTGTAGAATGTGAATGCGTTCCGCGAAGCTACTAATAGTATCTTGTAACTGAACATTGTGGATCTAATTGTTTCATTTTCCGAGTGGGTTGTGATCATTGCGGATAACAGTGTAAGAACTTTGTTTTTAAAGTAAGATTATATTGTATCAATTTTGAACTTGAATTGTTATTAGATGATTACGTACTTATATTGGCCAATTTAATGGTGAATAACTGTAGGAGAAGTGAAAATGCACTTCTCCTACAGTCTTTAGTTAGTAGATTACATTGGCCACACAATTTGCTACACTTGCTGCAATCTAGTTTTTACGTAATTTATTATTCGGTTTTTTTTTAAGCTGTCATACGATAAATATAGCAAGAAGACAGATTTTTACGTTATAACTACCTAATCTTTACATTTCATAAATATTTACTACAATTTTACCTTGCCCGTTATTATTGTGATATTGCAGCTAATATGCCCAAACTTTCTTAAGTTCATATGACCAGATAAACGTTTACAGTTGGATATTGTCATAAACACTAACCCGTTTACGTACTTTTACTTAACGTAATGTCAAAAATATTCTTTTATACAGAAATATTTGAACTAGGTCGCCTGCGGTTTTCAAAGCGTGAATTTCGGAATTTAGCGCAGCTGCGGAACCGTTGGTCGGGCGCCGGAAATTGTTAAAAAGCTGACACTTTTGGAATATCTGTATTCAAACTATTTTCAGTCCACGTTACCTGTACTGTAGTGATTTTTTCAATTCCAACTGGAAGTCAATGTATAAAAAAATGTTTTTATTTTACAATGTCAATTTGTATTTTATGCTAAGATGGTTCTACTTCAAAATAGGATAGGGCAATTACATATTTCATTCGTACATTTTGTCGATGTTGGCCATAGGGCTTTTGTGGCATCTGCCGCCCTTGGACATTTATAACCCACCCCAGATGAGACTAGAATCCTACCTGAAGTAGACCACAGATGTGTTGCAATCCCTAGGAACTAAGTTGGAATGCCTCGGATAAGTATATCTCCTTTATCACACCCTTCAAACCAGAAGACAGCAGCGCTTAACACTAGTGTTATTAAGCAGAAATAGGGCTGGCAGTGGTGCCGCCGGAGCCAAACTACACAGGGTTCTACCACCTTAGATTACTGCGAGAATAGCCATGCCTATTATTAGTGGTAGACATAAAATTGGGTTGTAGCCATACATTATCGACATAAACGTTAATGTTTATGTTTAAATAAGTTTCTTTTGCGCAATTATGTTATCAAGTTATGTAAAAACTTGTCAGTAGGTACATGTTTTTTCTGATGTGCGCTGCGGTTTTTCACAACATTTATCAACAACAGCGACACATCCGGATCCGGGTTCGATTTTTTTAAACTGGGTGACATGAAATTTTAATTATCCAAATGAGTCTTCCAGATAAATTGATTAGTTATGTACGATCTGACTATCGCAAAAAATCTTTAACAAATCTTACACATGAACTGATTACTGCAAAAAATTGTTCCTACTCGCGATCGCTGTTTAAATAGATATGAACCGTTTTTAATTATACTGATAAATACCACTCGTAACTAAATAATGACATCGGTGGAGCCTACAATTTCGTGTTGCTGCATCAATTAATTCGTTGGTCGAACGCTCATGTACGATATCGGTAAAATGGCCTCAATACATCACTTGTTCTCGATAATTGAATTTAAATCCATCATGATTGAACTGGGTCAAATTAGGGGACTGGGTCGCTAATACAAACGGTGGTATGTTGTTAGTTGAACTTTATCAGGCTATGTCCTGAAATGAATCCGCGCTGTATTAACAACGATGTTTGTATCTATTTTGAAGTCCACTTCTTAAGGTGTGCATTTCAATTCGACGCGTAATCACGAATTTGATTGGTCTTCAATTTGCGTGCACTAAACTTACGATCTTGTTTTACTCTACGTAAAAAAAATGATTAAAGTAATGTTTCCATAATTTTTGATCATTACTAAAAATAAATTTATTACTTTTTAAAGTCAATGTTCTCGTTTATGTAGCCGTTCCTTTATTAACACCGAAGTCGAGAGGAGCATACATGTGGTGGATGATAAATGATCACTGCTGTCCACATAAAAGTGTAATGCCAAATGCAGTTTTATCTGAGCTGGGTCACAGATTGTTTGGTGGCTAAGTGGAATCCTAATCTCTTTGAGGATTTAGTTGAAACCTCTCGTCTAAGTGAAAGATTCTGCTTCATCGCACCTTCAAAACACAGACCAAATAAGCGCTTAACGTTGTAGTGTGGCAGAAATAAAAATAATGTAATCCATGAAGACTTCTATCATCTAGACTTTTCACTAAAACTTTACGAAACTATTTAGTGCAAATAATTAAGCGACACATCAATCCTTTATAGTCCCACAACTTAAAACTGGTCTCTCAGACTGAGGGAGGTTAAGGCTATAGTCCACTACACTGACAAAATGCGAATTGGTAAATTTGACACACCTTTGAGATTTCCTTTAAAACTCTCAGACGCGTAGATTTCCTCGCGATGTTTTCCTTTGCTGTTTAAGCAAGTAATAATTAAGTTTAACGAGTACTTACGCAATTTTTTGTTACAGTACGCAATGGATACTCCTGCGTGCCGGTGGCGTTGTCTGATGGACTAGATATCAGGCTCGGGACCGCGGTCACGGAGATCACGTACACAGGACCGGGGGTCGTCGTGAAGGCAGTCAATCCTCGTGCACCCAGTCAGTTGCAGACGTTTAAAGGTAAATCACTTTAGAGTATTAGCCGTTTTTTCACCTCATATGGTGTAAGAAAAGAGGAAGACAATCGCAAATCTTCAAAGATGTCGGGAAGAAGACGGGAATAAAGGGATTACATGGTTAGCTTGTCAGACTTATTGAATACAAAATATTCTTATACTTACCTATGTCTTATGCTAGTGTACTCTATTGTAAAACCTTATAATACGACAGAAATACATGATTCATTTCTACATAATCTATAGGAGTAGCAACGCATTTGTAATCAGCTTCAGGTAGGATCCCAGCTAACTTTGACGGTCTTAGATTCATTGCTGTGTTATAAATAATGTTATTATATTGCAGTCTCATTAAAATTATTTAAGCATGTACACATGTATATTTTTATTTATTTATTTCATCTCTACGTTTCAACAAAAATACACATAGGTGTATAATATTTTACGCCTATATAAAGCCATCGGGTTCGTCCCCTTTTCAGGGATAATCCCTTAATGGCTATTCCACTTTGGCGTTATTTATTTTGTTTTCTATCCAGTCCGTCGCTCACAGATCATCTGACCTAAGGGTAATCCTAAAACTTGAATAGATTTGCTGCGTTAACAATTTTAGAGTAGATAATTCCTTTTTTTTTTATTTGTTTGTAATTGTTTATAAGCCATTGTTACAGTTTACGTCTTAGAATAATATTGTTAAAATTGGCATTAAAGTCGTTATTAAAATATGTTATAAATGTGCCAGTACAACACATAATATGCTTATTTACTATATTTCCTAAATATTGTGATGAGATTACCTTATGTAAACATAACGAGGCATTCGAACTTAGACCTCGGGGGTAGCAACGTATTTGTGGTTGACTTCAGTCGGGATTCTGGTTTTATCTAGGGTGGATCACAAATGTCCATAGGCGACAGTTGCCACTTACCATCAGGTGGACTGCATGCTCGTTTGCCACTCCATCATATAAAAAAAATGTATCTCATTTATAAACAGAAAATAAAGAAATGTTTAATTTGGACCAATATTGTGTTACAAAGATCTATTGTTTATAAAACAGCAATTTATTTTTTTATGACGAAAATTCAATATTTCTGTTCTGTAAACACGAATGTATTACAAAACTTTAATAAAAAAGCAACCCACTGTTGATTTTTGCCGCGGCGCAAACCCGTGCAATACGTTAAGGCTTATCTTCCTCCCATTGCAAATAGAAAAATTAAATTCATGTGGCCGTAATATTGAGGAAGCGCCGCACGAAAAAGGAAAACAAAGCGTCCGTCTACACATTAATGGGCGTTATGAGAAAAATCCACAACGCCGTCGGCGGCTCCTTGTCATTTCTTTGTCGTGGAGTGATTTGCAATTCTAACGCGTTAATTTTACTTTGACGAGGCGCAAAAATACGGTCGGGCCTCTGTTGACCCGGGGCCCCTCGCCCCGCCGGCCGCGCTCGAGGCGATCGCACATTTGCATACAGGCGGAGTCTATTGTGGAAGAGGCAGTTAAATGTTAAAGAGGCGGTGCTAGTATCTAGTCGTTTATAGCTCACATGCGGAAAAAATGGACGAGCACGCCGTAAAACCTAGTGTTGAACAAAAACAAGCGTGTTTCGCGTTTTTGCGAGCCCGCCAGCCAGTGATAGATGCATGACATCTTAATGTTATTACATCACCTCTGGATAATGGAATGTGATGTCTGAGTTCCACGCTGACAGCTTGTTCATAATAATAAATAATTGGCTTGTTATAAAAATAGTTGGCCTGTCATTAAAGGAAACATATTTGCATAACAAAATCATTATCAAACATTACACAATTACTGCCATTAACATATTAAATAAAGAAGCGAACCGCGAGGAGTGTATGGTTTGATGTAATATTCGTGGTGTAAAATTCATTTTTATGCCATATTGTATGAGGTCAATGTAAAATGATTAGACAAATTCATATTCCATTAAGACGTGCCTAGTTGTACGCCCAGCCTTCCAGCTGGTGTCAACCCTTGTTAGGAAAAAAAATTAATTGCGCTTTCTAACATCATTAAATGAAATCAACTCATTCAGTTAATTAAACCATATCAAACATAGATATATATATGTTGTCAAGACAAAAGGTGTGTGTGTTCTTATGTACCTACCTACATACGTAGAAAGTATTTCTCTGATGTAACTAATAAAATGAAAAAAAAAACAATACAAAGAAAAAAATATTGGTACGTATGTTTTCACGATTTTTAGAACAAACACATATTTTTAGAATAAACATGGTTTTTACTTACGTAGTTGACTACCTAATAGTTTATTACCTCTATTTTTTTATCCACCGTCGAAAATACTCGACGTAGTGTGCACGTGTTGGCAATTAACGTAAAAAGCTCTTTATTTAGCCCATTGAGGGCGAAACGAGGCTTCAGTTAAGGTTAGGCTTTGGCTTTCACGCTGATTGCCTCTGTTTTATTTTATTTTACTGCTGTGTAACTTTAGCTGTAAATAGCCGTCGAAAATTAATAGGTTCTCTAATTGCAACCGTCTGTAGAGTTCACCGTTAACGTGTGTACGACTTGTTTGGGGTTAACGAAAAGATTTTACAAGTGATGGTGATGTTTTCGTGACTATTACTACAATATCAAAATGTTACCTGATACGCTAAGCTCAACAAGCCTATTTGTACTAATGCTGAATATTGTCAAGTTTCGATCCCCATCCGTGATGTATATGTATAATGATACTGATTTATAAATAATGAATTTAGGTTATTGTTCTAAATCTGGGTCGTTGTGTGTGTACATGACACTATAAAAAATTACTTATTTTTGTAACCAAAAAACACCGATCGATTTTTTTATTATAGAGTGCCGCAGCGTTAATTTTCTAGCCAGAAAGCATATCAAAGCATCACTTTTCTAATCGGAAAGATTCAAAATATTATTTTTCTAACAAAAACGTCATTGCAATAACGAGGAGGCGTTAAAATATTATTTAAAGAACCTTAAACGAAGAAAGCATCACTATTCTTATTAAAAAGCATCAAAGCGTATTTTTTCTCACTTAGAACATTTCAAAGCGTCACAATTCTAACCAGAAAGAATCAGAGCGTTACTTTTCTAATCTCAGATTACGTTTCAGGTGACGTCGTTCTATGCACTTTGCCCCTGGGGGTTCTCAAAGTGGCGGTCGCGAACAACGGGCAGAATCAACAGAACTTCGTCAAGTTTGATCCGCCATTACCCGATTGGAAGGTTTGTAAGAGACTTTAATTTATTTAAGGTTTCTTAAGACGATTGCGTTAGGATCGAGTAATGCCTCGAGGGACAAACTTTTAACAATTTAATGCTTTCAGTTTCATCGTGAAAATGATTTATCCTTACTAGATATATTCTCTACAGGACTCGTTTAAAAGCATTTCAAACTAATTACACTATAAAATTTAATAACACCAACATAGCTAATTCGAAATCTTTTTGTAAGGCCGTATTAATTGAAAAGTTTAAGTGTTCAAAATTTAAAACAATTTAATATTAAGTTTTTGGCAGAAAATCATAGTTTATTTAATTTCAATATTTAAATTCTGTAAAGTGATAAAGTAGTAACGAATCTAAAAGTAAGTATTTGAAAGTATAAAGTATATTTCATGAAAGTTGCAGTTTTTATTTAATCAAAATATTTGTAGATATCATGTCGATATGAACGTATGCTAAATTATATAGGAAACTTTTTAAAGGATGTGTGTTATGGAGTTCCTTTCACTCCTTCTTTTTCATAGCAAACCACTTTCCGAATTGGTGGTAGATTATTGAGGTTCAAAAAAAGCCTGTAAATGATCTGTTTTAAATGAAATATTGTGATATGTGTCTTAAAATTCTATACTCTTTTTAGACACTTTCACAGCTACAGCCCTTTATTAGGAGCTCCTGTGTCGTTCAGTGCCGTCGATACTTCAACTTTGTACACACTCAGACCCAGACAGATGTTGGAAATAATTATTTTGAATTCAGCTTAGTCAAAATAGAACCGAGGACCTTCTACGTAGCTGACCGTACATAGTGGTCGTTATTCAACCGGTCGTCAGTCATTAAAACGTCAGCCGTCAAACATTAAAACCTTTCAGTGATGTCCCTAATGTAATTAACCGACTTCGAAAAAAGAGGAGGTTCCCAATTCGGATTAATGTTTATTTTTTAAAGTGTGCCTTTTTATTTAGATTGCAGCCATCAAACGCTTGGGCTACGGAAATTTAAACAAAGTTGTGCTCTGCTTTGAGAAAACTTTTTGGGATCCGAGCGCCAACCTCTTTGGACACGTCGGCACGACTACCGCTAGCAGAGGTGAATTAAATATATAATTACTTTTGTTAAATATTTATCACAAGCTTTTATATCTTTCTTACGCTTTAGCAGACCAATTTTGTGAAATTTTTCTAAATTATATCTAAATATATGGAGCGACTGTGAATTTTTTTGATGCTAAGACACCGATAAAACGATACTTTGTCTGTTAGTCAGTCAGTCAGTTTGTCAGTTAGTAGACAGTTGTGGACGTGGAAAGTGATGGAACTCTTTGCGGTTCGACTCCGGAGGCACTACCGCCGCGTCTATTTATTCCCAACGACAGCAGTGTTAATTGCTGCTGTGTTTTGGTTCGAAGGTTGTGCTAAAGGAGTCATACTTATCCGAAGCGTTAAAACTTGGTCCCCAGGAGTAGCAACGCATCTGTGGACGATCTCAGATAGGACTCCAATCTGTTGATGTTGGTAGGTCTCTAGTCTAATTAAATT
This sequence comes from Spathilepia clonius, assembly GCA_018250295.1. Taxonomy (NCBI): domain Eukaryota; kingdom Metazoa; phylum Arthropoda; class Insecta; order Lepidoptera; family Hesperiidae; genus Spathilepia; species Spathilepia clonius. The sequence goes on from DWRA01000092.1 coordinate 22,048, forward strand.
GGAGGAGGGTTAACAATCCTTTGCTGTTAGACTGACAATAACTTTACCACACCTATTTAATTATGCTCTTAGACAGTATTGTTACACTTGCTGGTTTTTGGGTCTCAAGAGTCCGGCAATGCACACATATGCTTAGGGCAATTAAATTACATGATCTTCCGGTCTGGCAACGTTTTATTAGCAACCTAGACAGTCAAACTAAAACCAAGTGGTTTATTAGTTTGCTCCTTCGATAAAATTAAAAAGTTTAATTATAACTTTTTGTTAAAATTGTTAAATATTTCTTCAGTATTCTCACACCATCTGTACGGCATACAATAAATAGTCAATCGCAGAATAGAAATACTATTTCTGTAATTAGATCCCAGCTGCGGATTGACTCAAGACCTCTTTGGTTAGACTAACGTGATGACCGCTTTGCCACACGAATCGTCGAAAGACCATATCCAATATAGAATTTTATATCAATGCATGCAATGAAAATACATGTTCCAAAAGGAGCAAAATTATTAATTTAAATAAATACAATATATCAGCCGAACATATTTGTTGTTAGCTAGATAAAACTCCTATTTCGTAGATAAGAATCCACGAGCAACAATGAAAACAAACAAATCTAACACAAATCTGATAGATATGTCGACTTGGTAACCGAAACTTCCCCGTACACCGGTCTGTTCCTTTCAATATTTAATGAGACTTCCAGACCTCTAAATTAACCGAATCACATCCACAAGTAGATTTTACAGTGTTGCTAGGATGAGTCGTAAATTATTTTGCCCTGCAAAGCTTTTGGTTTCATAGCGAACGAGTAGTGATAAGCAAGTTAACGAAATTATATAATTGACCTGATAAATTATTGTTATAAAATTATTTCATGTTTTGATGTTCTTATCGCTAACTGATTAATTTAAATTATACACATCTCAATCAGTATATTTATCTTATGATAGCATTACAGATATGCATTTACTGTAGGCATTTAGCAAATTTTCGAAAATTTGATCAATTAATTTTTTATTTTATTCATTGCACATTCTAAAAAGAGAAGTTGATTTAGGACAATCTTTTAATGTTACTACCACTTAACCAAAACGTCAGTTCCTATCTATTCTCTTACACGTTTGCGATGAGACCAGACGGTAAATAGTGTGAAACGAAGAAACGGCAGTGGCCAACGTGATAACGAATTAAAAGCTGAATAATTTAACGCTACTGAGGTACCCGAGGGGGAGGGTTCGGCTATAAATCACCGGAACGAGTCAAGACGAGCTATTTTTTACGTTATGCTTTGGTACACCTCCTTGACTTGGCTCTTTGTTGTGTGATGCTAACTTTATTAAGACATCGTCTGATGGGAACATCGGAACAATGTAATGTACGTAGTGTTGGTAATATTTTTTGTACTAACTGGTCAGATGGATTATATAAAGTTTTATCTCAACTTTAATTACAAATTTACTAAAGATTAACTTCCCTTACGAGCTACATTTGCGTTTTGTGGCATAGTGGTCAATATACAAATCCATCATCTAAATCTGACGAGGATTCCCGGATTTGAAACTCGGCCAGGTCAAGCCTATATCTGCCTATTCAGATAACTACACGCTTCTGTAAAGAAGCAAAAGTACTATTGAGCCCAAAACACAGTTCGTAGAAGTTTATATTATGAAAAAATGACACAGTATGCAGTACATACATTTTGTCGTCGCTCGTCATTCTTACAAAGTCGGTTACAAATTCAATAATAAAATTGAGTTGAGTCTGAATAACTTCTTCCTTCAGACCAGATATAAAGGATGGATAAATGTGACGATAGTGGGTACTTCCGCACTTTTGCACAGAGGGTTTTACCATTTTCTAAATTGTGTTTGCTTGACCCTACCTCCACTTACATATTCCAAATGTGTCTCAAATATACCAATACACTCAGCATCCAGGTCAAACCAATTGATGTTCACTACATGTATCACTATTCTTTTTATTTGTCCCAAATTTTTGACAGCCTTACAGCCGATACAGATAACAAATGATACATGAACTTTATTGTAAGCCTTCGTATTTTAGTGGTGGGATTTTCGGCCTCTCTTGCTGAGCATTTAAGGTTCTAATGCCATATACGCAACTATTTTTTCTAAATTATTTGACTTACTATACATGGCTGGCAATTCCGTACATATATATATATATAATGGAACTAGAATCAATTCGCACTTGGCTAATGTCGTGGAACACCTATTCACCTATGTACAGAGGTGAATCGTCTGATCCTTGAGGGAGAACTCTTTTTGTACCTAATTTGTATTATGAGAAATTCTACATTGTTGGGTTGCTGATCAAACTTTACCATAGTTCTAAAAGTGTAAACCGGTCACAGGTGAGCTGTTCCTCTTCTGGAACCTGTACAGCGCGCCGGTTCTCCTGGCGCTGGTCGCGGGCGAAGCAGCAGCCGTGATGGAAAACGTGACCGATGACGTCATCGTGGGCAGATGCATCGCCGTGTTGAAGAGTATCTTTGGCCACGCGGCTGTACCACAGCCCAAGGAGTGTGTTGTTACTAGGTAAGTGATTATAATATAAGCTTTACTTACAGTTACAGCTATTAGTATATTTTGTACGGAATCTACTCTAAATAAAATGTGATAGAAATACTCGTTCTATCACATTTTATTCGGCCAAAAAGTACCACCACAACAGTTTCAATGTTATAATAAGGATGTAGTGTGGTCTACCACAGCAATTTTTTAAAACAATTCCTTTATTGTTTTTGTTTTATTCGTACGTAATAAAATTGGTATTTAGAAACAAAATCATTTTTTCCAGAAAACAACGTCGAATTTTATTTTTATTATACACAATTCGTTTTATAAAAGCGAAGCGGTTATTTAGCCAAATATAAAACGGTATTTTAAAATTACGCAATAAAAATATCGGCCAATAAAATACTGCAATGCGCAACGCCTTCGTATAAAAATATAAAATTCGCTTCTAATAAAATGTTGTTCGATAAGTAAGTCACGGCAGCTTGAAAATGTTCATTGATTAAAGTACTGCAGATTAAATCTTTTTTATAGTTAGTACCTATTCATAAACATGTTTTATTTGTATACTAACACTGGCTTTAGGAATTGAAATATTGATATGTTATTTTATGAATAGAACACTCTTGAATTTGAGGTTTGAAAAATATTTTGTAGGCATATGTATAATTTCTCATAAATTACGTTACGGTTACTGATTATATGAATCTAAGTCATATTAATTGAAGAAAATTGTATATCTTTAGTTGCCCTAATGATCAGTTCCGTAATAGTTAAGGTTTAAAATTGACTCTGGTCGCATTTGAGGTTAGTTATACAAAGAAGTACAAATACTACAGGAGGCAATATGTGGACTCTCCTTTTGTAATGTATATTGTGGTATATCATTTAAAAACATTTTTCTCATATACTAAACACTGTGGAAGTATTCGGTATAAATGTTAGAGACTGGGTCAAATATCGGCAATAAAAAAATCAAAACACCATATCATGGGTAACGAATATATAAATTCTGCGATGATATTGATCAAAAATCTAAAATTATACAATATTAAAAAATACTTTATTCAGAATTGACGCTGATCATTGTAATTCATTCTTATTTTATGTTCTTTTAACGAATTTGCCAGGCTTTTTGTTTTTGTGTCTTGGGTATTTTTGCAACCATTTATAAAATAACTAAAATTTATTATGTACGAATTACAAGCGTATTTCGTTCGTAATGGTACGTAAGTTCCGTTCCGTCTTTAATATATTAAAAGTAGTAATTGTATCTTTAGATTAGCGATACACTTTAGTGCTCGTTTTAGAAACACGAATGTTGGGAAAAGATCTGCCAAATGAAACAAAGGCTAGCAAATTATCAGATTTGCAACATTGTTTGTGCGGTGCTACGGGCTACGTGGAGAATTGTATGAAAATTTGATCAACGATTAAAGTTTTATTGTTTGCTTGATATAGCATTTATCTGCTTTGTCTACGTAATGCTTATGAGATATATGTTTTTAAGGTTCCGTACCCAAAGGGTGAAAAAGGAACCGTATTAAAAAGCCCCCTCTGTCAGCCTGTCACAGGGTTCTATCTCTTGAACTGTAACAGATTGACACTTGAATTTCTTACTGTATATTGCTATGACCGCTATAGAATCCAATACTAAAATGAATAAAAGTTAACAATAAAAGGGGGTCCAAATACAAGAATCCCATATTTTTGATATTTTTCCTACTAACTTTCGAATTGTCTAAATTTTTACAATCTCATCGTTAAAAGGAGTTTTAAATATTTCACGATTATTACTATGACTGCTCTATAACAAATACTACTAATAATAATAATGTAAACACGTTTTTTATTGTAAACGTACACTTTGTTCTCTGTTGTTCTAGTAAATACTACAAATAGATGACGTTTACTGTACTACCTACAGACTATTTGATCGTACGGAATCCTCGCGAAGCAATTTTTTCATTTATCATTTTAAGCTACGTTAAAACATCGTAGTTAAATCAGGTATTTGCGTTATGTCCGCAGAGAAAATCATCAGTGTAAGAAAACGGTTAGCGTACCCAGGTATTATTATTTTTTCTTTACATAGAATTAGCAAATAGCCAATGCAGTCAAGCCGATGGAAGGTGGGAACTACCGTCCATGGACTTTTGTAATTAACTCTAAAGAAGATTAGAATCCTGTCTGAGGTCAGCCACAGATGCCTTGCTACCGATGAGGATTAAATGTGTGTAAATGTCTCCCTTACCACATCTTTCAGACCAGAATACAGCAGCGCATGACGCTGTTATTAATAGGAAGAAATAGGCATGGAGGTGGTGCTGCTAAAGTCAAATTATTGTAGGTTCTACGACCCTCAAATTCTTTTTCACCATTTCACAGTTACATTACAATCGGCTGTTATTTCTGCTTTAATTTGTTGTTGACTTCAATATCCGGTTATCGGGAATAAAAAAAACTGATTTCAATGGATAGGAAAATAAGCCAAAATATTATGTCATCTTAGTCCTTTGGGGTACTAATGCATCTTTGATCGACTTCAGGTAGAAAAGCAAGCGACATTGGCTATTCATTAAATCAACAATTTGTAGCTAAAAACAAAAATGGTATGTTAATGCGTCCTTGTAGACGAAAGTGAGCCGAGTCACAAAATATTACAGTACATAAGTACAGTACGTACTACACTATACTATATAAATATAGAAACCAAGAGATATAACTGTACTGGTGTAAATTGGAGGTGTTTACCCGTGATGTATTGCCACAATATTATCGTTTAATTTTATCTATATAATTCGACACGGTATGCCACTCGGCTTTTGGCTTTTGGCCGACTGATTAAATACCTCTTTAATTAAAGCCGTAAGATAAAGAATTATCTCGTCGAATAAATCTCAGTTTAAGTTAAGATCCAGTTAGCCTTTCCCTTTTGCTTTTCCCACTTGTATTCAATGATATGCACAGTTAACGTAGTTACTCAAATTATTATCTATAGAAATACATAGAATCGGAACAACAAAAAACGTGTAGAGTATTTTTTTTAATAGGATTATATTATGACTACAATTAAATAAAAACCTAATAAAGCAGGGAAAAATATAACTTGAAATGATTTTATTAAATCGCCTTGATAGGCTTTAGTAGGTAATTGTTAAAGCTATCCAGTTCGAAAGCATAAGTAAACGATGTTTAGCACCTACTTAAATATTATATTTTATGTTCCGGCAACTTACAAAATTAAACGCATTGCGTGTGATACGAAATATTACTAATAGTGAGTTGAAACTGCTCTATAAAAACATATTGATCAACGCCAGCTATATTTTTGAAACACCGAGTGGCGACACAGATTCCCAGTGTTCCACTTTCGAACACTTAAACCTATGCCAAAAGGCATACGTATTTACGTATGCACGTGAAAAATCCCCATTACGTACGACGTGTAGGCGCTTTCAAGGATCTCACGGCACAGCGCAAGCTTCCTAGAAACATGTAATCGCTTGAACTACCGACACAGTTTTCGAGTGTCCTACTTTCCGAACGCAACTATACCGTAAAAGTTTACGTATTTATGCACGTGAAAACCGCCATTATGATGAGTGGGTCCTTGCACATTCAAGGATACTATACAGCGACGCATGCTGCCTTGAAAGCCTGAACGACCGGCACAGTTGAGAACAAAAGACGTCATTATAATTGAACGTTGCTACGAATACGACACAAGCTCACGTCAGTAACAACTAACAATACAGCGCGTTGTGTGGTGGTGTATTTTGTTAAAACTTTGTAACTGTGTCGCCGAAGTAAAATCATGTATTCAGTTTGATTTGTTTTATTTCGTATTATCGTGTATATACAAGTTTTGAAGATAGATCTCTTTATGCTTCGACTCAAGTCGCCAAAATCGTCACACCTAATTCTTATAACAATGGTGTTAAGCGCTGTTGAAAGTGATTCGAACAGTCTGGTAAGGCAAACATACCTTTCCGAGAAGTTTCACCTTAGTCCTCAAGAAAAGCAACCCATCTTTAGTAATAAGTATGATTACGTTGCTTTAATTACTTGTCAATTGATGGAATTTAATTAAAACATCACTTTATAATGTACTAATCATTCAATATGTACCCTACGAGTAAGTATGCACTGTCATCGTATCAGCGCCCATCTTTGTTGTAGCAATTTTCGAGTATATTCGTTCAGTAACATTGTAAAGACAGTCATTATAATCGTATGTAGTTGGTGGACGGACGGTAATGAGTAGGCATGCTGAAGCGATGTCAGCTTTAACAATCTTGTAGGCAGTTGTTATGTAAAGCGGTTCGCGGCATGTCTGTTCGTTGGCGTCGCTGGTTCTGTTCGATTCGATGTGCTAGGATTTATGAAAATCATACATTGGTAGGTTACCTTCGTCCGTACATCTGTTCGCAACTCTTAACAAAATCGTGGTTGACATCTGAAATCGATTAGAAGTACTTTTCCTGGACTAATATAGGATTAAGTATTATATACAATATAAAAGGTTTTGACTGAATTTATAGATGACATTACTGCAAAGAAAACTCAATGATTTCTGCCACTTTGAAGTGCTGATTGCAAACCGTGAATATTTCTTTTGCCAGAATCTGTGGCGGGCTTAATAACTAAATTATACCCTAATTTTGTTGTGTTGTGTAAATAATTTTGTGTGTATTTTAAAAATGGTGTTGTTAGAAATGGTCAATAGACAGAAATGTGAATATCATGAAATATTTACTTTTGTTTATTTTTGTTTAGTATATAACAGTAGCCCTCTTGTAACACTGAGAAGTTCTGTCGATTCGATCTGGACCAATGTGTGGATCAAACAGGACCGATGTTCATATATGTGTGTGCGATTGTGTGCTAATCTTGATGTTCGGACCATACCTTTGTGTGTCTATTTGGAGACTGGATCAGATGGATAACATTTTTGATGAGGTCTTATTCTCGTAGGTAGTTCATTGTACCGTAGGTTAGGTATATAATTACCTATACATTGATGGTACGAAATGTAACATTTATTAAGGTGTACGTTATAAATAATTTAGTTTACTTTAATTAAGGTATTAAATTGAATGATATTTTTGGGCTACGATAGATAAAACTTGTCCGTGTTTTCTTTAGTTCATTAATGTTAATACAAGACTTCCTCGGAAGTTAATATTCATGGCTATTCACAAATTTAGTTCCAGGTTTTTTTTCATAATATCTGTATAAAACCGACTAAACAAACTTGCTACTTATCTAATGTTAGGTGGTCACGTCAATAAACATCTGTAACCGACCGCAAATACGTACGATAGGATTCCTACACAAACGTTATGACTACAGACCATTAGCCCTTTGGAAAACCATACCTATTTATATTGTCACTTTGTTAAATAACTTTCAAGTCACTTTTTTTCCATTTTTTTCCATAGATGGCGTGCAGATCCTTTCGCCCGTGGTTCCTACAGTTTCGTGGCGGTGGGCTCGTCGGGTACCGACTACGACTTGCTCGCAGCACCAGTGCCTAATGAAGCCGGTGACAACAGACTATTCTTTGCTGGTGAGTTGATATGATACTAATGCTTTTATAAGAAACAATGTTGTTTTACTTGTACAGAATAAAATGGATGAAGTTATATACGTGAGTCGAATGCGGTACCTACTGCCATGTATTCCACTCTTACCGCAGCAGTGCTTCACTTTTTTGTTAATATAATAAACTCTCAGTAACTTTTAAAAATTAAATTGTCTATTTCCCCCAATTACCCAATTATGTTGCATACAATAAAACATTAGAATTAATAAAAAACATTAAAGGTATAGAGCCCATTGTGGTTTGACTCCAGCGGCACCACCGCCACACGTATTTCTGTCTAATAACAGCAATGTTAAGCGCTGCTATCTTCTGGTTTGAAGGGTTTGGTAAGGGAGACTTACTTATCAAGGCATTCCAAGTTAGTCCTCAGCGGTAGCAACGCATCTGTGGTCGACCTCAGGTAGGATTCTAGTCTTATCTGGGGTAGATTATAGATGTCCATGGGCGGCAGATGCCGCTTACCATCAGGAGGACTGCATGCTCGTTTGCTACTCCATCAAATAAAAAAAAAATTGAAAAACGCTTTCCAATTTACGCATAAACATTTATCATTATTTTTTATCATTACGTAAATAACGTTCAAGGAAGTTCGTTGGTTATTCTATCCCCAATAAAATTAATACGCGCCCGAGGAGCGGTTACTGGGTATAAGCTGGTTATAAGACATTCATATTGATGTTACGGAAAGGATAACAGGAAACCAATGGGATTGCGTGTTATCGCCGCGTAACCTGCGGTGCTAACTGGGAATTATATTCGCTGTACGTATGGTATTCACGAGGATTTTATAAGAACTTCACATCGACGGACGGAGTTGTTATTATCTAATATTTTATGCTCATGTCTTTATTTTAACACACATTTACATTCACTACATAGCCCTTTTAGAAATTGGGAATTAACTCTTTGAAATACCAGCGTATTACAATTTTGTCATGAAAATTAATTCAAAAACTTAACTGGTCATTTCAGTTCAAATCTGGAATTAACCGCAAATTAAATTAAGTTCTTACATGAGTTAGGTCACACATGAATTACTGCCCTTTAGAACTAAATTAGAATGATTCGCGTACGGGTCTCTGAAACATATTATTAGTAGCGCTTGACACTATAAAGCAAGTATATAATAGAATTTGCGGTGGTTACTTATTCTTGTTTACGAAATTAAATTCTACTAACACAAACCATTGGTAACTTACAAACATAGAACTATTTCTACAGGAATTTGAATGTATTCTAATAGTCATTTGCATGGAGCGTTTGTTTGGATAACAGTACCATTCACTAGTTTAATGCATTGTTTTCCAAAGACGACCACGAACCACAAATAGTTCTGTCACCTTCGAGTGTAATTTAATTCTTATGCCTTGATATTTAAGTACAAAGGTTAAGGATTAAGTACCTATATATTAATCTAAGGTGGGAGTTCTAATATAACGGAATTGAATGGATACGTTTTTAATTTTTGAACCACTGGTTCTAGAACAGTCTTCCAAAATACTTATCTAACTAATTTGAAGATAACGACTCCGAAAGCACTATCGTTACACCTATTTCTGCCTAATAACAGTAGCGCTTAGCCTTAAGCGCTGCTGTATTCTGATTTTAAGAATATCGTAAGGAAGACACTCATCCGTGGCGTACACTCAGCCCTCAAGGTTAGTAACGCATCTGTGACCGACCTCACTAAAGGTTCTTATCTTATTTTAGGTCAATTATATATGTCTATATGTGGCAGTTCCAACTGAAGATCAGGTGAACTGCAAGCTCGTTTGCTACTTCCACCACATTTGTTATTTAAACAAACGCAACTCAATAAAGGGACATATTTGTCACCAGGCGAGCATACAATGCGAAACTATCCCGCCACGGTGCACGGGGCGTTTCTGTCCGGTCTGCGCGAGGCGGGGCGGCTGGCCGACCTGCTGGTGCCGCTGCCGCCCGTCACCAACGCCACCGTCGCGGCCGCCACCGCCGCAGCAGCTGCTGCCGCTAACCACCATTAGTAACGTGGAATATTGAGCCTGCTGCTGTTACGTGAGGAGCTAATACATGGGGATAGTTCATGTGATAGGTCATGACGATAGGCATCTGTAATTGGCAACCGTTGGTGATAGTTGACGAAGCCACCCGGCAACAATCTGTTATAGTCGGCGGTAAAAACTGTCGCTTGTGTTGTCTAAACGTAATACAAGTTGCGACTGTATAATATCTGCGTCCACCGATATTTTAAATTAAATAAACAAATGCATTATGCCTCTAAATTCAGTAATAGATGTTATGCAACTTGTCGATTCAATTCGGGTTGCAAATACAAAAGTAAAACAAACTTAAAAAAATAAAATGAACGGAATTTAGTTAAAAAACATTAAATAATATCAAAATTATTAAACAATTTTATTCTCTAAAATAAGTAAAGTTGAAAAAATATACAAATTTTATAATTTAAAGGATTTTAATAATAAGTACTCGTGAATTTATTAAAAAAAGTATTGCCATCCATAGATACATAGATTGACGCAGAAATTATGCAATTCGACCTTAAGTAGTTGGCTATTGTGACGTTACTTCTTGATTTATTTTTATTATTCAATTAATTGGAATTACTATGCTTCTGAATTTGTCAATTTACTATTTCTATTTCTATTATAATTTCTTAATTAATCGGAAACACATTTCTAAGTTTGTTTATCAGGTAATAGCCAACAGTACAAATAGTAGAACCAGTTCTTGACTAATAATTTTAATAATTACTGTTGACTATAATTGACAACACAATAGTAAATAGTAACTGTTGGCATTTACACTATTTCGCGATAGGTCCCTTAAAAGGCGCTATTGATTTCAACATTAGAAACAGTTTATAATAACCATTGTTATAAACCCATAAATAGATACTTCAGTAATTATGATGTCGATAGTTACTAATACTTATAAGCTGCAATAAAATTATTCGTATTTAAAACGGTTTTCAATTATATTTCTTTTTAGAACCTCTTTCACAATGTTCGGTTGAAATCCTAAGTAAGCTGTTTGGGGATTTTATATTATATGAAGACATGATTTACATTTCAAAACCTTCATATTGATAAATGTTAAATAAATTCTGAAGAAATTTAGTAGTCAAACATTGTGGAAGAGGAGTTAACATAAGTCAATGGTTATTATTAACTGTAGGTAAGACTTCAGTAAGTCAGTGCAATTGTGCTGAGTTTATAGTAACAATCTATTCAAGTGCCACAATTTTTATGAAGTGAAATTATTTGAAAAATATTAGCTACTTACAAATACTACTATACGGATGTTATTTTTATGTATCCTAATAACTCTATCTCGTAGGCTAGCTGAATCCTCAGCACCCAGGAATGTAACGTATCAGCTATAATTATTCCTAATGTTTTTTGGAAATATCGTAATATAACAGGCTTACCTGATATTTTTCCATTGCACTTAAAATTGTAAGAAAGCAACTAGACTTCTGGCTTCAACCCTTATTACCAATATATGCCTAGAAGTCAAACAGGAAAGTTTAAGTTTAATGATAATAAAAAATAACATATATCTGTATAGTTGTAATTCTAAGTGGATTTAGATTAATTAGACAAAAACACCTACAGGAAATGAATAGTAAAATTACACGTGCCTTCTACGAATGATATATTTTACAGAATAAAATAGCAATTGAGTTTTTGTAAGAATCATTTGCTATACGACTTTGGACCATATTAATAGGCTTACAGTGTTTAGAATACCGAGTATTGATGTATTAGAAATTGTCTTAGATTAATTAAGTTTTTTGTGTTAAAATAATTGGGCTGAAAATGTTTAAAAATGTATTCCATTTTTAATATCTGATTAAAATTTTGTACAAGAAACAAGCAATAAATGAGTGACATTAAATAATGAGCTTTATTTTTTACGCCTCCTTTAAAATAGTGTTATGTATTAATTATTGTAATGTTCAGCTAGAAATCACATTTTCATTTATTTAAATAATTTTATACAATATACGTAAGCAAATTGATGATAAAATTTATTATATTTGAAAGGCCAACTTTTACAAGTACTTAGATTATTTTTCACATCCTTTTGTTTGACACGTAGTCGTAATTGAAAATATATTACAAAATTAGACATACTTACTTACAGTGTACAGATAAAGTGATTGAGTGGTAGAAGTGGTTTGAAAGTGGTCAAATTCTTTGTGGCTCGACTCCGGAGGCATCGTCGCCTCATCTTTCCCTGCCTTATAACACCAGTGTTAAGTGCTGCTCAAATCTGTTTTGAACAGTTTGGTAAGAGAGACATACTTATCCGAAGCGTTCCAACCTATTCCTTAGGGATAGCAACGCATCTGTGACTGATCCCAGGTTGCTGATCTGAGGTTAATTTCAGATGTCCATGGGCGGCAGTTGCTAATTACCATCAAGTGGACTGCATGCTCGTTTGCTACTTATCAATATATATAAAAATCTAATGCTGTTCGTAAGTCTCACTAAAACTCGAGAACGGCTGGAGAGATTTGGCTAATTTCCGTTTAGAATTAATTGTGGAAGTCCAGGGAAAGTATAAAAGGTAAATAAATATGAAAAATGCTAGGAATATAGTAAAAACAAGAATTTCGTTTCCCATACAAACAGTTCCTACGTCTGTCAAATAGGTGGCGTACAGAATTTAGTTATTGAACATTGACATATTTAATTCTAAGGCGCTACGAAGTTCGCCGCGTCAGGTAGCATAATATAGAAAAAGGTGATTTTAAAAATGATAGGACATTTAGTGTTTCGAGTATGGGCACCATATCTATTTCTGCCTAATAACACCAGTGTTAAGCCCTACTGTTTTCTGGTGTAAAGTGCGTGACCCGGATGTTTTTCATACGAGACATTCTATTTAGATCACAAATGTAACAACACATCAGTAATCGTTCTCAGTTAGCACTCCAATTTCAATTTGCTTACAGAAGTCAATGGGCGGCGAACGTGCAAAATGTGGAATGAACTTCCTCCTGAGATATTCCCGACGCGCTATAACATGGGGCTCTTCAAAAAAGATATAAAGAGGTCTCCAAAGCCGGCGATACGTTGGCGACTCCTCTGGTGTTGCAAAGGTCCATGTTGCAGACGGTCCAAGTTGCAGACGACGGTGACTACTTTCCATCAGGTAGCCCGTCTGCCTTATCGTTAGGTTATATATAAAAAATAAAAAAAGCAGTGAATTTTCGGACCTAAATTTAACGGAGTTGCTTTTAGGAATTAATCGGCGGGAATGACCACTTCATTTAGATGTACTGCATACTCATTTGCTTATAACATTATATGTACATAACGGTTCAGTTAATTAATCAGATATAATTGGTTCTACGAAAAGCAAACATACAAGTACCTTACGAAATAATAGCATAGTTGCTTAGTTAAAATCAGTACCAATTCGAAACATGAATCTGATAGAAACAAACATGAAAGTATTTTAATTAAACTGCCGTGTAGACTATAATAAAGTAGTTTCGGAAATTTGTCCCATAAATAAGAGTAACTTGTAACAAAACGAAGCTAGGAAGTTCCGTATAAACATGTTCGATTAATTGGACTATTCGTTGTTACACAAACGCACACCTGTCGTTTAAACACCTGTAGTGAAAAAGTATTGAAATTTTGTGGTCCTGTCTATCTGTCACTTTCACACATTACAAGAAAAACAGAGACAGATGGCAAACAAAAGGTTTTTCGTTTAGAAATATTGCCCTATAAACCGCAAGTCCTTATCAAACCGTTTCCTTACTCCTTAATTAACACCATTAACACAAGTGAAATTCGTATTTGCAGATAATAATATAAAATAAAAATAAAGATAAATGAAGGTAAGTTGACTTTTTTGCCTCATACCTAATAGTAACGCAGTTGTCCTTGTCTTTCCGGAAGTGCTATAGTGAAAGATCATTTTTAATATCGAAAATTAAATCTGCGTCGAAATATCAAATTTAAATTCACTTTTAGAAATCAGAACTATTGATAGTGTTTTAATTTCGCGTGTGAAAATATTTTAATAAGTATACAGTAGTTAGTAAATAGTGTGTGTAAAGAATTATTTGTGATTATATGTGATGTGATTTTAATTTTAAATATTTGATATTGTGACATTACACGTACTTGTGTAGGTATACACTCTGTAAGGGTAATAGCATCTCTAAATTCGAGTTTTTTACCCTAATTCACTTGTCTTATTACAGAATAGTACCTACAACCGACTTGCAGTTGTGGCCGACTTTGCCTGAATATAAAGATAAAAGAACCTACAACAGGCGATTATATGTAGGTAAGTAAAGTTGATAAAGTTATATTATTTAAATACTTTTTAGATGTACGATAAGTAAAGTTTCGCTCTAGTAAATGACACAACAATATTTTTATACATGTATAAGAAATATCTGCAATAAAACATTACAATCCAGCTAGTTACTTTAAATCAATTATAACACGTTCATTTCCATACATCATCTACTTTTCCCGCCATAACATAATTCCTGTATTTCATTTGTTTTTTTTTAAATTACGAACACTGCTAGAGCAACATAATCCCAGAAAGAATCCTAGAGTGAAAGCTTTTAAAGTTTTTATAAATGTTTACAATATTTTTTGTTTAAAGTTGAAATAATGTAATGAATTAAATATTTCGTTACAAATAACTTAATATTATTTTTTTATCAGACGTATTACCATAAAATACTTTATGTTAGGAGCCTATTTTATTACCTTGGCTGTAGGAGGCCAAAATCCGCTTGTCCATTGCAAGTTATTGATTCAGAAATTCTTCAAAAATAAATTATACCAATAACAATAAACAAAGCGGGTCATGTTTGTGGCAGTCAATACATATTTTAAGGGTTCCGTAATATTTTTATTGCTAAACTTCAGTTTTTTGGTATTTCTAAAATATAATTAACGAAAAGCGATTATACACAGTTTTGTGTTTCCATTTCTAATATTGTAGATTTGCTGTATTTCTTTTTTTATGACGACCCGCGTGGCGGAGCGGTC
>DWRA01000093.1:0-37063 GCA_018250295.1 Spathilepia clonius
CTTCCGTAACAGAACCGTGTTGACAAAATATTGTACAGAAAAATATTGTTTTGTTTGAAACGACATGTTCTATATCTGTAGATATAGATAGTAAATTATGAGTTTATAAGACATGTAATAATAAAATAGTAGGTAGTTAAAAAAGTGCTTTAAAGCGCTTTCTAAAGAATCGAAAAAAGATATCCCTTTAGGAGAAAAGTTTTGTTCCTGGGCGCAAGGATGGGTTTGACAAACATGGCTATGTGAATTTTCTTCATAGTAAAGCGTATAATTCCACATATTATGTAGATTGTAACTGATCTGTAATGTTAAGCAATGGCAAGCAAGGACGCTGTCGAGAATTAATTGGGTGACCAGTAGCTTAATTTTTATACACGCTTTTGTGTTTGTATCTTGTCTTGTATTGTTGTGTGTTTGTGAGGATCCAAAATATCGCACGTGTGTAATGTAATATGTCTGTATGAAAATATCGTCAACACCGGTTTGGTTTTGTCCGAGTTTAGCTCGTACAAATGATACGAATATTGCATTGAAAATTTTGATTAAGAGTGTTTATTAATATCTTAAGGATGCACGCGTTAGGCTCCGAAAAAGTTATTTTAGAAACCAGAACGACATTTTAATTTTATTTACCTGTCGTAGTTAAACGGATTTATCCTGCCAAAAGCCAAATTTTGGTAAAAAGTAATGTCTTTCAGATAACTTTAAACTTGAGTTTTTCGCAACGAATTCCCAAAAATTGTTGGTCGACGTATAGTCTATCCAAATTAAAAAAATAACTTTCCCACTCGAAACTGTAAATTGGTCGACGGTGGTCCAATTTGTGGGCAATGATTGCTTTATGAATTTTTCAAAAATCGTTACGATTTTATTCCTAGTTATTTACGGAACCGCAGTTTTATACGTTTGTTATCGATACCAAGGATCCCTGGTTCCTTTCAAGAAATATTATCAATTAAAATTGTTTTACAATCATGTCAATGCAGTATGATAGATGTCTGAAGCGGTGTGGATCCTGGCATTGTTTCTTCACATTTAAAGAGATGGTTATTATTGCGATTGAGATTTTTTTATGTGAACTTGTACTCTGCCCTATAATAAATGTTCAGCTTATTATACGTATTTATTGATATAAATCGCAAATGGGATAGAATTCTTCTTTAGGTCCGAAACACATCTTTACAAACCAGAAAACAACAGTACTTATCACTATTGTTAAAAAACAGAAATAGGTGCGAGAGTGGTGCCACCGGAGTTAATCCACGAAGGGTTCTACTTGTAAAATCCAATAAGGACTAAGTTACTCGGTCCCTATAGTTATAAATAGAGCTGTAACACACAAGTCGAGTAGGTTTGTTGGAAAATCGATATCTACGGAGCGGATGCGTGCAGTTAATCGATTTAAGATCGGAGCCTAAATACCCGTTCATGTCTACTGCATGCAGGGGTGGTCAATAGTTAATTTATTACAGACAACACAAGTATTTGCTATGTGATTAACTAGTAGGTACTTCTGGCTTATGCAGTTATAGCCTAGTGATTGAAATTTCTTTCTTAATGAGGAGTCCCAGGTTCGAATCCTTGGCATGCACTTATAAATATCTGAAGTATTGTGCGTATTGCAAATTAAATATGACTTGTTGTACCATTGGAGGAAAACATCGTGAGGAAAACTACACTTATAAGATTTTTTAAAAAAGTTTTCAAAAATGTGTAAAGTCTAGTAACTCGCACTTTGCCAGCGCGGTGGACTATGACTTAAATTCCTCTTCCAGTGACAACAGATCCGTGTCCAGTACTGGGACAATAATGGGTTGACGACGATCACGAGTTCCGACTTTGTCGGGGAGTAAGTAACCACACAATAAGCAATTAATATTAAAATAATTAACAAATTAATAATAAAATAATAACTGAAAGTCAAAGTAACTAAGCTTTGTTACTTTGAAGATTGAACTGACAAGAACCGAAATGGACTTGGATCTTCCTACACGTTACTCTAATGCCGACTGGCAAAAGCATGTATATCCTAGTAGAGAACGTTGGCAGTTTTAAATAATTCAAAAATCTTCTACAAGGTTCACGAACTGCTATCCATTGAAATTGATTACTGCTTAGTTATTTACCTAAATGCTGAACGCGTTTTCTTTATTATAACTTGACGCTTAATCTAGCTTATACTACTAGTAGTTATATTTACACTACAGGCTATAAGATATAGCCTTAAATAACGTTTATTATTATACAAATTATACTGATGGACGGACAGACGGCTGTAAGGTTTCCATATCGAGTGGCGCTGTATCCTTGTGGCGAGTCGATCCGCGGGTAAACGTGTGGCTTATTGGGTAACTTATTTTAATTTTTTAACAATTCTTTCGTTATTTCATTTCGGTAACACTACTATCAAATCTGTTTCTGACCAATAATAGCTGTAATTTGAAGGGTGCCACGTGCCAGGATTCTGTCTTAAACCTTAGGCATAATAACACATCTGGTTCCTCAAGAAGGACTGCAATCTTATTTTGGGTTATTAAGGTCCATGTGCGGCAGTGACTATGCCTTAGCGGGTGGACAGTTACATAAAAGAAATGAATCTGTCTATAATATTTGCAATTGAACTTCAAAGATTAATGATTGACTTTTCATAGTGATAAGGTTTGACTTGACGAAGACTGGACGTTTCAACAAGTTTAAAAGTGAACTAAGAGATATGGATTAGTGGGAAATCCGTCTGTCCGAAGTTTATAATGCGCCCGAAAGCTCTGACGTTATAAGCTCTGTTACCTAATAATACAGACTATGTTGTATTTTGACTCCATGGTACCGCTTATTTCTACCATGCTAATGGTACTCAGTAATCTGATTTGAGAGGTATATGCAGTAAGAGTTGATACTACGAAGTATTCCACTAAGAGTGTATGTCTTCGCGGCTTGTGTAGGTTTCGACCTACCTACGTAGCTAAGCAACGCCGTCGTGATCTGAAATTGATCGCTAGTGGCTAGCTTTCTTTTTTATACTATAGAAGTAGTAAAAGCATGCAGTCTGCTTGATGGTAAGTGGCTATTGCCGGCCCAGGGCATCTGTAGCCAACTCCAAATAATATTCGATTCTGAGGTTGGCCACAGATACGATAATATTAGTGATGGCATAAGAGGAATGCCTCAGATGTTTTCGTTAGCATTCCCTTCAAAGCAGACTACAACAACTTTGTTATTAGATAGAAATTAGTGTGGCGGAAGTGCCTCCGGAGTCAATAACAAGGTGTCCAACCGACTTTTAACTTTATGCGAGCTTTCCAGCTGTAGATGTTTACAGGATAGCACTTTTGTAAACCTTATCAAAGGTTTTGTGAATGCTCCAGTTCTCGTCCAGTTTTTTCCTCTGTCTTCCCTTAAATATACCGCGTCTAGCAGTAATCGCAATGTAATAAAAAGGCAGACAATCAAACAGCCAGCCAAAGCATATTGAAAACCGTTCATCCATTAACACAAGTACAAATGTTTGTCGGCCACAAATTATGGTAATCTGTATCAGAAAACACTTTTCCCTTTTGATAAACAATTCTTTTCCTTTGAGGAAAAAAATATCCTCAACGCGAGTTATCTTAATCGATATTATTTAATATCGGAGGGCGAAATATTCGGCAAACGGTCCTTTTCCTTCTGACGTCAAAAATTATAATTTTATTTTCGCCCGAAAGGAATGCCGGCCGAAGGGATCCACTTTACATATTTCGTTTACAAAGTCACTTTGTGGCTAAAAGTGGTTTACTGAAATTAAGGAATAGTTCCCGTTGCGCTATCGGTTTACTTTTTGCTCTTTTGGCGTTTCGATGAAAAATTTGGCATGTTTTTTTAAAGTTTAGGTAATGCTTTTTTCATTTGTTTCTCTTTGTTCCGAAGTTTGATCTTGGAAATTTATTTTTCAATTACAAAGATGTTTTAATTGCCATTTTTGCACGTGATTTAGAAATCGCAATATCAGTACAGTATTAGTAGTGTAGAATGCGGTTTTGCTCTTGACTAAGAAATAAAATTGGTAAACAGTGGAGCAGGGTAACGCCGCCAGCGTTTTGGGAACCATGCCTCGCACGGATATTTTAGATGGTTTGTTTTATTTATAACTATTTTTATTATTTTCTACTTATTGTAAATATTACATGTGTTACAAAGACTATAATTTTGTTCGATTATAATAATTACTTACTTTATCTATATGAAGAAACAGTATGAAATTAAACCTTTCACATAATATGTAAAACACCAAATAAATATATATTTTTCAGTATATATACCAATAAATGTTCAGTACATATTTTTTATTTATTCATCAAAATAATAGAAAACAATTTATGCCTGCCTACCTAACACAACTACATAGGTAAATTTTGAAAAATTCTTATAAATATGGCCATGTTCATTCATTTTTATTTAGAGCCTCATGTAGACATTTTTGGCAAAATTAAACCTCACACCCGTCAGTAGTCAACAAAAACAATCCTTCAACACACTTTGGAGAAGTGAAAAAATGGAAACACGAAAGAGAAATTGCTCGCGTTAATTCTCGCCCAAAATCACTGCGAGCGGTACGAAGCGTTTTGTACCCGCATTCCTCGTGTGTGGGATAATTAGGTGTTTCTCTGTTGGTTTTTTACATTCACGAGATTGGCCATACTTATACATATGCCATGTTTAATGTAGCACTCCCGAGACTGGACGTACCTAAATATATGTATATGCCATTTTTATACATGACACACGGAGCTATGTGAATACGTCATGTTCTGTTGTTGATTTAATTAATTAATTAATTTAATATAGACAATTGGGAAGGTACATCGGTTACCATCTCGGTTTGATATACTGATCATCTCAGTTTCGGATACGATCCACCGATTGCATTGATAATTTAGTGATGACCGAATTTGTGTTCTGGTTCTGGGTGTTCGTGTCTTTGTGTGTTTTTCGGTCTCCACCACACAGGAAATCCTAGCGCGGACTATGTTTATAGAAAAAGTTTTTATTATAATTAAAATAACCGACAGATTAAATCGCAATGTTAAAATGATAAACATTTTGAAGGCTTCGACACACATTCAATCAAAAACATAGGCTTAGTAAAGGTTAGTAAGTAGATAGAGTACCTAAGTCACTTTGAATTCCTGTTCCTCGAGTACACTGGAACAACTTTGATAATGTGTTCCTAAAGCTGGAACAGTTCTGTCCCCACCGCTGATTAGAGCGAGAATGATTTCCCTCCGAATTTGCACTGGACTGCTGTGAGCTAAATTTACAAATTGTGCTTAGTTTCCACCTTGTTTAGTCTGTGTGATGAAGACAGGAGGCAAAATGTGTTATAGAAGTTACACTTGGAACAGAATTTATTATAAGAAACATTTTTTATAAATAGAAAACTAGTGGGCCAGGAATAATTTTCATCAATTTTTGTCTTATTTAATTTCAGAATTTTTAATAGATAACTGTGTCACTATTGCTCACTAGTTTTATCATAAATGATGAAATAATGTAGCGCATAGTGTAGCACGTTGATCCTATTGATAGACATATAATAGCTTTATTGATTGTTATATTAGATCTTTAATTTTTATCACTATTAACGAAAGATAATTAATTTTTCTTCTGCATAATATTTTGAAAAATGTGATAGTTTAGTGGTTGAAATTCGGCCTCTCAATCTGGGGATGTGAGATTAAAACCCATGGCACTCGCCCCTCATTTTTAAAGTTATGTTCTTATTACAAATTATTTATCTCTTCGTGAGGAATCGTGAGGAAACCTACACAACCAAGGGTTCTTGAAAAAAACTGTCAAAGATATACGAGAAGTCTACCAATTCGCATGTGGTAAGCACGGTAGACTATGGCCTATCTAACTATGATCTACAGTCCCTATCACTCTGAGAGGTGACCCGTGCCCAGAAGTTGGACAGTAATAGAGTATCAATAGAGAAAATAATAACGAAACGTTTGTATACATATATTTCATTTAAATAAGTCACAATACCTACCTACACCAATTCTATAGGTCACCTGTTAGTCAAACTCAATAATAAAACAAACTCATTCATCGATGACGTATCCAATCGGCCGCTTCCATTCTCTATTCGCTAGAAAGTCCCGACAGACGTAGACGAAGTAATTAAATAGACTCTTGGCGCAATATGTACTGCAAGCAAGTACTGTAACCACAAACTATAATGCAACCTTTATTATCATTTAGTAGCCAAGTTTTTTACATATGCTAAAATTGCGAGTCTTATTTGAACTTGCATTTATCAAATAATGAGTCAAAATGGTTAAGTATTGTGAAAACAATCATATTTATAACTCATAACAGTTTGATGATCGAGGCTTAGTAATCATAACAACGGTTACCACGCAGTGGGTCGGGTTAAATTCTCATTGAGACAGATATTTAAACGACGAATTTAGAGTTTGTTCTGAGTTTAGATGTTTGTATACTTGTTTTTGTGTAAATGGCGCCCACAACAAAGACAACCCTACTTTGCTCTGAGTGTAATAAGCATTACATACATATTTGTAACATTTTCAGTTCAGAAAATATCGTTTATTTTGAAATCACAGATAAACAATTTAATGTTAATATAAGCCATATTTATTTACTGATTTGTAAAAATTAGGACTCTATTTAGTTAGTCGATAGTCAGAATAGTTTACACGTTCAGTCTCTGACGAGTATTGGTTTAACGAAATATTGCTGGCAGCGGGCGAATCCGTTTTGCTGATGCTTTTGTATAGTTTGTTATAGAAAAATGTGGAAATATGGAAGATTTTGTACAAAAGAAATAACAAATGGACAGTTTATCTGATGTTTAGTTACTATTGCCCATGAGCCTATATGTAGATTTTACACAAAGGTTCTAACTCCTGTGAAGGTGGTAAAAAATATTTTGACTGCGGCGATCCTTCAAAAAAGATTAGATAATACTTATTAAACAGATATAATAACCAACGTTTATCTTATTAATAAATAATTATCTTTTTCTTTTCAGAAAAGTATTTTGTTCAATACCCATATACTTAAGGATGCACAAAAAATAATTGTTCCGCCATTTTGGGGCATCCGCCTTATAGAATTTACTTTAGTTCCATAATAAACATGTCGTTACTAAGCTAATCATTTTGATTTAACTCCGAAGATTTTTTTATGATGGAAGTAACAATCTAACATGCAGTCCATCTGCTGGTAAGTGGTAATTGCCACCCAAGGACGTCTGTATTCCAGTTGAGATTAGCATCCCACCTGAGGTCAACCACAGATGCATTGCTACCCCTGAGAACTATCCGACTTAATTGGAGCGCCTTGGAGTCAAACCAAAAAGAGTTTTACCACCTTTACAATATGCACGAAAATATATGCAAAATTTCAGCTTGGAATTGGGTTTAAGTGGTTTAAAATTACATTGCAAGATTACCCATACATAATTACCTAACAAGGTAAGTTCAATAAAAACTTTTAATAAAAAATATGTTTTCAGTATAGGAAAAAACAATAAATATTGTGATAGTAGGTACGTAATAGGTCACAACAAAAAATTACATAAAACATACTCATTCACTGAGGACATATCCAACTGGTCATTCATTCGTTCAGAACAATTTGCTCGTTTGCTTTCTGACGAGTATTGGTTTAACAGAAATATCGCTGGCATCGCGCGAATCCATTAGCATGCAGTTTTTGCTGTTTTATGGAAATTAAGCTGAAAAATTGTCATCATGTGGTCTAAATAATTTGATGGTCGCTGTACCGGTTATGCTAAAAGTTCTAGGTTCATTCCCTGATAAAACAGACACGAAATTCAAGTAGGAAAGGAATATGCTGTCTATTAGTTTAATAACATGGAAGTAGCAAAGGAGCTACAGTCCAGCTTATCGTACGTGGTTACTGCCACCCATGGACATCCGAAACCAGCGTCATTTACGTTACTACAGACGCTTTGTCATTATTGCGAACTAGGTGTTTGCCTAGTAGGTCAGCTAGCATCCATAAAATCTCAGCCAGTTTCGTCTATATTACGTTTTAATAATTAAGTTTAAAAATATATTTGCCATAGGTGCTAAACCCTGAGAACTAAGTTCGGACGCCTAATATACATATTTCTGCTTTAATACGTTATTCAAACCAGAACAAACTCTCTGTAATTTTTAACAAACGTGAAATTTTTTCATCTCTATGAGGCCAGTGACAAGAATAGAACGTAGCTTTTAAAGAAAAATAAAAATCAAATATTCGACTTATTTCATGTAAAAAAGAAGTAACAAAATGAAGGAAAAAATGTGGTACCATCTAATTATAATTTAATTACAAAACGTCTTTCAGTTTTCCAAACGCGTCCAAAACCGGAAGCCGAAACTTTTGCGACTGCGCGTCCGGTTCCGGCGGATAAGTGACGTCAGGCGGTAATAGTTTCCGGTCCGGCGGGCGGGCTTATTACAGCCTTCCAATCCGTTGCTCTGGCGATTAAGTAACGTAACGCATCGGTAATCGGAACTATTTCCAATTAATCGACAAAACTCGTTCGCATGGAAGCTAGAATAGCTTAATTTATGGTGGTGTTGACCGCATTTCATGATCAATTATAATATCGTTTTTGTCTTTATAATGAAAATTCCAAATTTATATATTTTTGTTTAATATTAAATGTATTTTCTAGCCGGTATTCATTTAGGAACACATTTCATCTAACAAAATACGAATATGTGGAAAATAAATAAATTTATTTTATATTCCTAGCCTGGTTTACATGTATAGATATCCGGATTGGATTTTCGAGCAGACGAGCAGACATTTAAATTACTGTAAACAATTTTTGTGTACTCCTTGTACTTTTTCATTGGTCATGCGGTACAAATTCTATTGTAGGGTTACGAGTGTAGTGTAGTATCATCATCATCAAATTGTTATCTATTATTGGCCACGGATCTGTCAAATGTGAAACATGAAGGTAAACCTATTGAGGGCGGTAAATTAGTAATCGTCACGCCTTCGAGTATATTACATAAAACTCTACTGTTCAAATAAAATCAATCAATCCAATCCACTACAATCCTTGAAGGATTGTATTTTTAAGGAGGTATTTAACAAAAAGAATATGATCGTCAACAACCTACCAACAATTCAGGATTCTATTTCCACTATTATGCTTACTACTTTTCCCGCAGAAACAAACACCTAACAAAACAGTAATTCGGTTGGACAACAAAATGTGCGCCAGAAAAAGGGAAATATAGGCTCTATCGGTGACGAGCAATATTTCAGTTAAACCAATAGTCGTCGACGGAAACCGAACATGAAAATTGTTCTGACGGTGCGATACGGGGAAGGCTACGATTGCTAACGGCATCTGGATTTTTATTTTTACCGTCATCGCTCGTCTATACCTCAGAAAGGCCCCATGTAAAGTGCAAATTAATGAACATGCATCCCTTCTGATGGTAAGTGATTACTGCCGTTTATAGATTTTTAGTAGCTGGTAGAATCTTTTGTGGTTTGATTCCGGACACTCCACTGTTACATCTATTCCTGCTTTATAACAGCAGTGTTAAGCGCTGCTGTGTGTTGGTATGAAAGGTCCCGGGCGTTCCAGCTTAGCCCTCGGAGGTGGCAACGCATTTGTGGCTGACCTCAGGTAGGAATCTAATCTTATCATAGATTGATTACGTTCATGCATGACAGTGGTCACTTGCTCCATTACTGTTTGCTGCACTTGCTTCTCGTTTGCTACTTCCATCATATGAACAAAAAATAGGCTCCTTCTGACACATATGACTATACTCAAGTTCGATATACAATATGTGTCTCAAATTTGTTACAGTGCCCGTTAGCATCGCAAATAGCGCCTAAACGCAAAACAAACAGCCTATTAATTATGAAGTGTAAGCCGAATTGATGACACTCAGCCACTTGTAAACAAAGTTGGGGCTCCGTTCAGAGGATCAGTTCGTTTGCATTCAGATTGTGAATTGCCCTAAATAATATTTACTAACTTGCTCAACTCACGATATTGGTGGTCTTAAAAATTTTTCTCTTCCTGATAGATGTACAAAGGAATAAGTTAGGACTTTGCACTTGACCTTGGTCGGCTATGATCTAAGCCTTACCTGTGTCTTGCAGTGGAACAATGGTTTGTAGTACGTATCCTAGAAAGTTATGCATAGGGCATAATATTCTATAAGGAAGCGTTATATTCAGGTAGGATTCTAATCCTGTATGGGGTCGATTACAGATGTCCTTGAGCGGCAGTTGCCACTTACCATCAGGTGGACTTAATGTGGGTTTGCTTAATATAAAAATGTGAATTTCTTTCAACATTTTTTTTTTAAATTTAAACCAAGTGAATTATAAGTGTGAGACCTCTGGGCTTGGCGTTAGAGCCCAAAATTGGTAGAAAATCGTAACTTATCTTATTGCAATATGTTTTGCGTAGTAAGTTTTAGTTTCGCTCATGATATATTCAAAACGAGTAAAGATTGAACGTGCTTTTCTTTGATTTCCACTAACTACATTTATGTAGGGTATTTTATACCTCATAAGACTGTTTATGTGTGGTGTAAGAAATGGACTAAGAGCGGGTCGCTACAATAATGAAATATTTTGATACATTCGTCCTCTAATTTTCATGATTTTTTATATAGTGTTTAGTAACTTCAGTATTAAAATCTGTTTACGTGTGTGTTAAATTTTAAATTATTTAGTGTTTAAACATCGTTTATATCATTGGTGTTATCTAAATCTGAACTCAATTAGTATTATATATATATGTCTATATATATTTATAAATTTCGTAGCCAAGACGGTTCGATTGGATATTAGTTATTTCAATTAAAAAGTGATCAACGACACTACAGATAAACGGCATAGAAAACGCTGTATGGAGAAAATAGTTGTAAGCGCCGCTACCTCTTACCTCTTAACCCAAAAGAAGACACGAAGCGACAAATGGCCACGTTATGAATATAAATCACGTGTTACGAATTGAGAGGATGATACTACTACTTACTGCACGTAGCACAACCCCTAAGTTTTGTTTTGTTTCACATACATTACGTACATATTTCAGAATTTTGACTGAAAATTTCGTGGAGTCGTTCTTTTGAGTGTTTGTGGAACTTGTGCAACATCTGGTTTAGCGCGTGATTGTATTTTTAATTTCTTGTTTGTTTGTCTACTCTTTTTGTGAGTTTCTTTTTTTAGACTTTCTTTGATGAAAGTATTACTTAGGTTGCTATAATAACAATTACTAAATACAAAAGTATGAAAAAAAATAAAATGTATCCCCATACAAGAAACCTGTCGTTTTCAGCATTTCTGGATTTGTGTATTGAACCGTATTAAGAAGATACAAAAAAATATGACAATGCATGTATTTTTAAAGCGGCTTTGATGAAACTAATTTAAAAAAAAGTTATAAATCAAGTTCTTCGCGTCACTCTTGGTTCCACGATATATCGAGACGTTTCTAATAAATATGTGGGTTTGTCCCAAATATAAATTACTTATGATAGAACGGTGAAGTATTAAAATGTCTGTAAACAATATTTAATAAAAAAAAAACTATTAAACAAATTTTGAACAACGTTACTGTGTTCACTTCGAAATAACTAAATAATGAAACGAGTGTCGTACTTACAAACTGTGTATGATTAAACAATTAGAATATGGCGGTGATAAATTCCCAAAAACTTCCACTCATTTGCATGTAATCCGCAGTGGTAGTAAAACTAGTTTGGATACGCAATCTGGATTGTTTACTTTGTTCGGGAACTGTAGCCTTTGCTGCATCCAATATCGATCTGCTGCAGCGCATCTGTCGACAGAAAGAATTGCTAAATGTGAACTAGTTCGCTTGAATTTTCGACCACATCAAACTAGAAGCGTTTATTTGAATTTCTCATGTACACATTAGGTTTTATTGAACGAAAGTGAGTGTTTAACAAAACAAAAGTGAAAATAAATTGTTATCACTTGTTATAACGGCAAAGAAAAACATTATGAGGAAACCTACACACCTCATAGTTCTTTGAAAGGTCTCAAACCTGTGAAACCTGCCGACTTGTATTCTGCCGGCATGCTGAACTATGTCCTAACCTCCGTCGCTCCGAGAGGGGTCTTGTGCCCAGCAGTGGGACAGTACTCGGTTGACGACGACTAGTGTTCGTTTTAAGTTTGGTGCTGACTTATGTGTACCGTTATAAGGCAATCTTTAGCAGTTACATGCGTTTTAGTTTGATATTTGCTTCTATATTCTATCTATGTATATATTTTATTCTAGTATAGGTATTTCTGTCGGTGGCAGTGACTTCCTATCATCACGTGGACAGCAGTCAAACAAAAATATCTACATATGTAGTTATATATTTATACGCGACGAATAAATAACCACTTTGTTCCGGGAAGTCTATTATAAGGAATGAAGGAAACTAAAGAAAATTGAAGACACTGTTACTTATTGTACAGTTACTCTAATGATGAGATAATTATTTCCTGAAACTTTACCAAATTAAATAATTTGATAAATGAATTGAATATATGAATGAATATCTACTAGCACAACAATATTTTTCAACTAATTTTTCTTTGGATATTAGTGACTTTAAAGATCGATTCAAGAGAATTAGAAAAGTAAAAAAATTGGAATACAGCTATTATATATGAATATACAGGACCCTTGTGTGTTGTTCATTTTCAGATGCTTTGAAGTTGAAAATGTTCCTTCGATTACTTGTTACTCGTCGGACAAATGTAACTAGTTGGTTATTCAGAAACTGCTTTGAATGTAGTACAACTAGAGAATCTCCATTTTGTGAGCAAATTGTCTTTGAAGCCGGTTAGTCAGTACCAGTTTTGGATTATGCTCAACTCTCGTTAAATTTGAACTTATCTTTGATTAGCAACACGCTTTGTTAGTTATCAATTTTGGATACCTCTTTGATGCTGATCTGATTTATAGCTCAATACTAAGTCAGTGTATTTAATTTATTTCGTTCCTTAATTCTTAGTTTTCTATTAGGTTCGTTTTTACAACCTACATGCTTGCATGTATGCATGCATGAACTATGCTTGCTTTCTAATTAAACGGGTAACATAATTATCTAATATATACGTAAATGGCTAAATCAACTTATTTCTTTATTTCAAATATAGCCACCAAAAATATTATCTTCTTTTGGAGTAGCAAACAGTCCACCTGATGGTAAGTGGCAACTGCCTCCCATGGACATTTGTGATCTACCCCAGATAAGACTAAAATCCCAATTGAAGTCGACCACAGATGCTTTGCTGCCACTGAGGACTAAGTTGGAATGCCTCGTTAAGTTTATCTCCCTTACTGCTGTTATTAGGCAGAAATAAGCGTGGCAGTGGTGCCGCCGGAGTCGAACTATAAAGGGTTCTACCACCTTTATCTTGAAGGAAAGCCTTATTAGTATTGTTAAATTTTGTACATAAATTAGAGAGCATTGTGGGTTATCGTTAATAATTAAGCAATACGATTAAATTGCTCTTAAACTATCACGAGGGATAATTGTCTACACATATCATTTACTCGTCACCAGTAGTGTAAGTTTCAGCCTCAGTGAAATAGAATATCGATCGATCTCAAACAGGACCAGTTTATAGTACGTTAGGCTCTGTAGAATATTCATCGCTAAAGTTTACAGCATTAGTGGCCCATTCAGTTGTAGTGGCTGCTTAATTTAAATCAATATACCTAGGCTTAGAATGTTTAAAGCGCATCGAAAATTATTAACGTATTGGTCATCAAAACGCAAAGAAATAATGTTGTCTTGCGTATTTCGGAAGCTTCAACTAACTGAAATAAGTTTGTTATATCAAAATTTAAGTAACCGATGGGGTTCCTATCTCCGTGATTGACTCTTAATTTTTATAGTCACCAATTTTTTTTATTATATTGAACTAGCAAAGTAGTGTTTATACGCTAATATCATCTAGTGAATTATTTCACTAAATGAATTGTTGTCACATATTTTTATAACACGATTCCAACCAGAACAAAGTAGTGTTTAACAACCACTGTAATACAGAATTGGTGAGGTGTCGCTACAGTCATACTCGGAAAACACTGGATCTTTTCCTGCTGGCCATTGGATTACATACATTAAAATAGTTCTAGTCTGAAGCCTGATTTTTACAATATTAGTCCAAAAATACATTTCAAAATAAATCCTTTAAATGATTGCCTCAATTACATGTAGTTAAATCTATGAGCTGTGATTAGTGATCCCGTGTTGTAGACCTAGTTGTAGCGTACACAAACACGCTCCCGCACAAACAAGATTAAAGTTTCATCTATCGTGTATTCCGCGGCCTGATTGCGGTTTGAATTAGATTTTCTATCTGATTGAAGCAAATATATTGCTAATTTTGATATACCGCTTTTTCTCTCGGAACATTTCTCAGATTCCTCAATCGCTAATCAAACTTCTTCACATACGAAACATATACAAAATGTTCCTCTTCATCAATATTTCTCGATAAATTTGCTCTTCCCAGAGGCTGTTTGGGGGAAATCGCTGTTAAAGCGATAATACAGCCTTTGCTGATTGTAATATTTTATTCTTCGTTTGTAAAATAAATATTATTATATTTTAAGCTTGAGCTTGGAACCTGAAAACGAGTTTAATATTTGTTGCCGCTTGTAAAGGAAAGATAAATGGAAAGTTTTAAATTCCTCATAAGATATTGATGACAAATATAATAACAATTATCTGAGATAAGTGAGCTAAGTAGTTTTACTGGTGGTAAGACTACAATGCCGTAAAGACAACCACTTGTTAACGTTAATCTTAAACTACTAAACCGGATTTGTTGTAATTTATACTATTGGCTGTAATAACATCCGATTAATATCGATGAAGTTAATTTAAACCAAATATTACAAAAATGGTCTACTAATATATTCAAAAAATCTTAAAGCAATTCACTTTCAGATAGTGTAAGTTAAAACGGGAGATGAAGCACCCACATGTTAAAGTTTAAATTTTCCAAAAGCTATTCCCCTCGAAGTCTTAGCCGTTTCGGTTAAACCTGAGCGTGTGTTAAACCTTAACAGCCGTATACACTTCAGTTAGCAAGTTTGAGATCGAGTTCCGACCTCGGGCTAAAGTTAACCAAGAAAGTTAATTTTAAACTGCTTCCTACTTATACAGTCCTGTTTAACTAAGCTCAACAGTTGAAGAAATAGTTGGCGGAATTGGACGGCTGTGAACGTATCGTTGCGGCATATATATCAGTCTCACTGCCAGCAAGAAGCGATAAAGCGACATGTGTGATGAGTAGGTAAAAAAATAGTATTTTCTGACTAGCGAGTTGGAATTAATATACGCTATAAATCGTTATTATTCTGATAAGCCAGAAGTTCCGGATCTGACCCCAGGACAGACAACAATTTTAGATTTGAATTTAGATTCCCTTTTTGGGTCTAAATTGTTTCTGGCTATACGAGTATACTAGAGGTGAGAGGGTGAGAGCGGGTGTAATAAGAGTATATTTACGTTACTGCGTGAGGCTAGACGTGGCTTAACGCTATATTTGACACTGATAGGGTGAAAAATGTTGTTATTATTGGCATGTACTCAAAATATACTTTTGAACTTATTATTTCGTTATAGTTTTGACAAAATTTCAATTAGCCAAATAATACGAATTTCTATAATGCAATTGTCTTTGTATCTTTTATAGTTTGCTGTTCGCGGAGGAACAAGTCAAATAACAATTTCGTTAAATTCGTCTGGAACTACAGAACTCAACACTTTTCTCTCTGACTATTAAAAAAAAGGTAAAGACTTTCTTCCGTCTTCGTAGTTGTATTGGTTTTTGTTCCTATTATTGAACAATTAAATAGCTTCGTAACATTGTTCAGTTTAATTTTATCGTTCAGATGTTCTTTCATTTTTATTTCAGAAGAACAACGTTCTTACTGTTGAAAGCAATTAACTTGTGTTGATTGTTTTACGGTGTTAAATGAATAGAGGCCATTTATAGTCTTGTGGATAAATTGCTTGTCAAAACTGAACTAATTACATCTTATGTTCAAGTATTGATTCAGATGCCGATCGATCGATCTCGTTAAGGGATGGCGTTACTAGTAGCTACTATTTAAATAAGTTGTCGGAGTTTTCTCAACATCTTGTACATACATAAAAAATTCAAACACAGACTTGTAGAGCATGGCTGTTCTCCAGGTAGGAGCACTGGGTCTGGCGGGAGATCTCTCTTTACCTAATATTTTTACAAAGTTATTTATTTTGATGAAGAAGTAAACAAACAAATAATCATAATTACGTAACAACAAAAATCCAATCAAAAAACATTTTGTCCCACTGCTATTGACCAAGCAAAAAGATTTTTTTGAGTTATAAATCTCGTATCTTTTCAATTCACGGCCACACAGTGAATGATCATAATATTTGTACTAACAAAGATCTATTGCTTGGAGAAATCCGAAATTGTACAAATCCAATCGTAAACATCGATAAAGACATTGTACCAAACATTCGACGCGATATTCGCTCCGATGAACAAGAAGCGTCTCGCACGATTTCATCGCTCCGTCCTAAACCAATACGCGATTGTTCGCCTCATTTCAACGTTTAGTCGGCTTGTCGGTTATTGGTGGCAATTCGTAACGCCAATTGGTTTTTAATTAAGGGTGATTGTCAGCTGATTATCAACTTCTCGCTGGATTTGTTTCGGTACTATTTGTCAGCTGTTTTGTGTTTTGTAGGGCAGTGACTCGAGTTAAATTACTAGCATTTGCAATTGCCTTTAGGTACTATGAGTATATTATGTCGGTCAAGAATATAATGAAACAATATGTTTATCGATAACTTTAAGTTCTCAGCTTTGACACTCGGTTGGTGGCGGTTATGACAATTTCTCTACTGTATTTTTTTAGAGTTTAGACTTTTGATCCAAAATCTGGAACAGTAAGATCATACATTTTGTTGGTTGATATATTTTGAACTGGTTTGCGATATTCGCTTCCAAGAGCAACTAGCGCATGGTTTGACGATTGTCCTAAACCAACAAGGTTGTCGCTTCGTTTCATTGGATATTCCACCTTAGCAAACTTAAAAATGCCACATATTATGGACTGCAGATTATGGTTTTTCACTTGTAGCATTAACTTAATCTTTATATTTTACTCAATTATCAGATTAAAGAAAAATTCTACAAGGAAGGATACAAGTTATTGGTGTAATTTTATTTAATCATAGTAACAGTTATGGTAAAGCCAGTTATTTGAAGATCAAAATTACCTGACTATATGTAACTGTTTCTTTGATCTTGCGTATGCAAGTAATTGCGTAGCTTACTCGTAGTTAAATTAATTAAACTGTTAATAATTTGTGTTATTCGTATTATGCTAATGCTTAAAACTCTTCTCTATCGGCAGATAATGCCTTGTAACAATCAAGTAAGAAAAATTCATATATATCTTTAACACGTCTTGGTGACATCACAATCGAACCGCGTTTTAAATAAATTAGTGGTTAGTTGACATCTGCTATTGTTTTGTCAAAGAAAAATCTCAGTTCTTTTACGAGGTGGTGATACTCTTTGAGCTTTAGTTCTGTACTTCTTTAATTATAAAATATAGAGCGTCATTCGTTCCCTTCTGGGAAAGTCATCATCATATTTTTTATAGGATGTGTGCAAAGATTAATATCTTAGAGCTTCCTGTATTGTGGGTGTCATAAAAAACAGACATATACTGTGATCCAGAAGAGTACCTGGAATCAAACCCCGAATCCACAGCTCGGCGCGGCGTGATCCACTCCGGCGTAGTTTCCTCGTCATACGGGTAACCAAACAGTACACAATAACACTCGTGCACAATCTGGTCGGATAAGCAAGGATCTCGCTCAGATTGATAGTGGCCGTCCTAAACCAATACGCGATTGTCCGCTTCATTTGCTAGACACACGACAGTTTTTGCCGGTTTGTCGGTTATTTGGCAATTGTACGGCCAATTAAGTTTCCGATTGTTGTTGGTGATTGAATTAATGAATTGAGTTATGCCAATAATTCATTTTTCTATATGCTTTATGCCTGTGAGTCTAGAATGTCTTCTGAGCTCTATGCAGTTATTTTGACTTAACTTAGTTTTGCTCAACATAACAGGACATTATATTTTAAAGATATGGATGAGGTACACTTATCGTCTATTTTTAACCGACGTTCTTCTACGAAGGAAGAGGTTACGTATTCGTCGAGTATATTTTTAAATTATGATTCTCTGTAAAAATCACTTGATTATTGAAGAAATTCATTTATGAGCTGTCGGCTTTTGTAGTAATTGTCCAGAACATTGGGATAGGCATTGCTATGAGGCAGAACTAGTGCTTGAAAAATGGCCACGACCTTTTTTCTAAGTGATTTTAGGGTAACTGGAAACAATAATACGAAAAACTTTCTAGGGTTCTTTCGTATCCTCGCTACACATTCGTCCAATCAGACAGAGAGATAATTGAAAAGATAAGAAGAATAAATCTTTCTTCTCGACTCGAACTCGTACTATGTGTCGAGATTGTGGAGTTTACGACCACGAATAATGCGGTAGTTAGCTTCGATTGTAGGTCAAATTAATCTGTTTTCCTTCTGTGTTAACTAACGTAACAGTAAAAGTACAGTCTAATGATATGAAATTTGACCTTTCATCTTGAGAGTTCCGGTTCCGATCAAGTACTTCTGATTTTGCCAAGTCAAGTGCACATTAGAATTAATATAATTTACTTTAACGGTGAAAGATGACATCGTTAGGATACTAACACATTAGCCTTGAAAGTTTTACGAATAAGCACTTGCTTATTCGTAAAACTTTACGTTACAGATCTTTGATAACTTTATCAAAGATCTGTAAAGGCTACTAATTTGATTTTGATCAGCTTGGTAGATTAGGGTCTAAAAACGCTTCTCATTTCGAGCAACTTTTGCCAAGCGTCAAATAACAAAAAAAATACCCTATTCGGCTAAAAGATTTTATTGGCTAGCAACTAATTTTATATTGAGATCTACAGTGGAATAATCCTGGCAACTGTTCTTTCTCTGCGTAAATATCGAAAATTCCGAAGAGTTCAGGCGAAGTTGCTATAAATAATTCAATCATCACAAATATGATCAAGCGGTTTCCGAGAGTTCCGGCGGACTGGAACTAACATTTCTGTAGCAAATATGGGAATTAATGCTATTGATTAACTTTCTATAAGATCAGAATCAGTTAGAGTCGTCTTCATTTATATTTTTTATAGACTTACTTTAATAAAAATGTATTTATCCTTCGAAATTTATTTCCACTTTTCTAAGATGGTTAAGAAGTTTTATGCATATAGATGATTTAAACCTTAACAGGGTCAAAGAACGTGCTTTTAGCATTGGGGATACTTCTAATTTATATATTTTATTATTTGTAAATAATATAAATTCATCATTCTTACTTTTGCTTTGCATGTTCTAGTTTGTTTTAGGCTGAAGAAACATCAAAAACTATTATCTAACAATTGTAAATTGTTCCATTTATCGATATGAATGTTTCTAAGTTACACAAAAGTTCAGAATTTAAAACTTAAAATGTAAAAAGATCACGCCATGAAATAACAAAATCATACAGAAGTTAGTTAAATTTTAAAAGTGACTAACTAACTTGCTTTCGTAGTTATCGACGCGGACGTTTAGTTCTATCCCAAGTTGCGCAACTATAAGTGCATTATGCGCTAACAATTTGAACAAGACAACAAGTGCCATTATAACTTCAGTTAGTGGTTCCTATTGGACGTTTATAGTAATGCCTATATATCGGATATGTAGTGACTGATGCGGCTTGGGCGTGCGTCAGTTGCGGCTGAAACTTTCATAGTTACCATCGTCACAACTTTTAATTCATCATCCTAAACTCTTTTGTAAAGGGCTACCCTTGCATGAAAGTTCTATTCATACCGGTTCAGTAGTTTCTAGGATTCGTTTGTTGAGAAGCCATTCAATAACAATTTTTTTGTAATAAAGACATTTGTTTAGTTATTGGCAAAATAATTCCCATTATGAGCTTAAAATGACATTTTGTTATTTAATCGCTAACATTTTTTTATTTATTTGTTAAGTAGACGCATTGCAAGGTTGCGTAGTCCTGTGTTGATGCACGTCATACTATCACGTAAGTTGCGCTTGCCATTCAGGTAGGGTTCTGGGTTGGTTATAAAATAATAGTGTAAGTCGCAGTCGATGCTTTAAGCCGCAGTCGCAGCTATAAGCCGCAGTCGCAGTTACAAGCCGCAATGCTCGGAAGTAAACTTTAACAATGTCTCAAAATTTTAAGCCTGTAAAGCTAGGTTCGGCGCTTATACAAGTTTAATTGGTGTAAGTACATTATGTATTTCGTTGGCTCCAGTCTGTCTTAAACGTTCGTGGTTGAAACTTTGACTGTCTGCGAATAGTTGCCGAGCAGCTACGGGCCGGAATGCTTGTGAAATTTATTCGAAATATACCCAGTCGTATTGTAATGTAAGTGTGTAATCGTCAATGTCGTACCTCTAGTAATATTCTGATCTTAAAATAATTATATAGGTACATAGCTTTACATAAAATAATGACAATTGTAAGTAAATCGTTATATTATCGTCAGTTACGGTCTTAAATCATCAATGTATGAAAAAGTACCATATTAAAATCAATGTAAATGAAATTTTTTAAAGGTGGTAGAACCCTTTGTAGTTCGACTCCGGCAGCACCACCGCCACACTCATTTCTGCCTAATAACAGCAGTGTTAAGCGCTGCTGTGTTCTGGTTTGAAGGGTGTGGTAAGGGAGATAAACTTAACGAGGCATTCCAACTTAGTCCTCAGAGGTAGCAACGCATGTGTGGTCGACTTCACTTGGGATTCTAGTCTTATTTGCGGTGGATCACAAATGTCCATGGGCGGCAGTTGCCACTTACCATCAGGTGGACTGCGTCCTCGTTTGCTACTCATAATATAAAAAAAATTGAATTATGACGTCACAGATAAATAGGAAATGATTTGATATAACGTCCCCTCATTTTACGCATCTTACGCACACATCAAATCAATGAACCACAAAGATTTATAAACTCCTTCCTACGAAATATCTTCATATAAAAAAATTATAGCTGTAAATGAATTTATTTACTCGATTCCAAATTAAATGAAAACGTGGTCACCAATACAGGAATTTCGGTTCAGTAAAGCATTTACCCTATAACTATTTAATTTCTCAATTCCCTTGCGCTATTGAGTCTGTAAATGATAATATGACAATTTGTCATGAAAGACCTGTTTTAACATTGCTACATTATTTACTGGAGTTTTCAATTAGTGAAATCAACGAGCGGCCGAGTGCGCTCGCTCGGGCAAACAGCGTGCTGGTGTGCGATGAACTGAAAATTCACAGCCCGAAGTGGACTGCAGTATAATCTGATTGACAGCCTGTGTACTGTGGGTACAAGAATTTTGATT
Organism: Spathilepia clonius; assembly: GCA_018250295.1. Taxonomy (NCBI): domain Eukaryota; kingdom Metazoa; phylum Arthropoda; class Insecta; order Lepidoptera; family Hesperiidae; genus Spathilepia; species Spathilepia clonius. Next base: position 21,534 of record DWRA01000093.1, read on the forward strand.
GCTTCTGTAATGCTTGAAGATAGGATACGAGTGATAAACGTAAATTCTTGTAATATAATTATACAGGAATTAAAAACGTGAGAGGTTATTGCTTTGGTTTGCTCGAGATAGACTTTATTAACGGGCTTTAGTCTCGAAGCAATTCTGTGTTTAGTTCTAAAAATTTCCGCTCGATTTTTTTTAATAAACTACTAAAGTGGAATGCCTTATGTGATAATACAGGTTACCAAACTGGCAGATCTACGCATTAATATAAGCAAACAGCGAGTTGTGTGCGATATACTGAAAATTTACAGTCCGAAGTGGACAGTAGTGTCATCTGATTGACAACTTGTGTATTGTGGGTATAAGGGCTATGATTGCTGTAATGCTTGACTACAGGACACGAATGATATTGTGTGTCAAAAAAGATTGTCATTGTATGGTACCGTAAACATGAAAATTGTTTTTCATTACAAACCAATGTAAAAGATGAATTGAAACTATCTGCCGGAACGGAAATATTATAGAAATATAACTTTGTTTTGAAGTTTAATAGAATGTGTACTTTTGTAAAACGTGATTTTTTTAACATCTATCATCATTTTATATTAGAAAATCAATATAAAAATTATATTACTTAATTAGTGCTTAAAAGTTTGAAATAAGAGTAATTACGATATCCAATAATGATATTTTTACTTTTTTATTATATTGAAATAGCAAATAATATACTAACATAATATCAAAGCAGACGTTTACTACATTTATCTCTGTTTATCCATTAGAAGGTTTGTATAAGATATTCACGTTTAAAATTTTTTTTTTTAAGAATTATTAGTGGACATTATATTTAAAACCGTTAGCGGAACAGTAGTTATTGTGTCTTATATTTATTATCGTACCTGTAGATTTTAAGTGTATTTAATCTCCCAAAGTAAAGAGTCAGTGAGAGCGCACAGCGATAAACCGAATATTCACAGCCAAAGTAGATTGCTGTGTAATCCGATCGCTTTGCTGGTAATTCGGCTTTAACACTGAATTTGTATCGGCTTGTAAAATATTTTATGTTGTAAAGTTTTTGATTGCACTGATGCCGATACAGCAGTCTGATTGGATACGTATTATGTTGATTCAGTTCTGTTGTATTTAATTCCGTGTACATGATGATGGAGTACGTAGAAATTGGCGCCCGCATGAACTAGCGATCATATGTGGGTCGTTCAGGATTCGATCTCCGGCAAAAGCAAGTAGCTAAATACTCAAATTAGATTTAGGCTGGAATGTACACATTAAAATGTGAAAATGTTACATATTTAGCTATTTAATGTAATCCATTCAACTTTTGTTTGCATTTGACGATGCTTAACTTAAATTAAACGGTAAGCGTAGCGTAGGATGACCTCCGACCCGCTGGTCCGACGACATTCGTAGGATCGCCAGTAGAAACTGGATGAGGAAAGCAGAAGACCGAGCAACGTGGCACGCTTTACGGGAGGCCTATGTTCAGCAGTGGACAGTTACAGGCTGATGATGATGATGATGAACTTAAATCAATTATAAACTATATAAGCCCTAGTGCAATGTGTAGCCTCAGGGCTACACCTGCGAAGGCCATGTTTTAAAAAAAGTTGATATTATTTTTATGTCCCTCTACTCTCGTAAATTGTCACTATTTATGTAATTATATTATGGCTATCGGTTTAATTAATTAAAAAGTTTTCACTGAAATTGACGATAAGTACTTTCAGCAGCTTCAGAGGAATATTTTCCGTCAATAATTTGATAACTAGTTGTTTTATGAAACGTCTACCACCCTTATCTATACTTCTGGTTTCGCAGTATTTGCGTCTCTATTTCTATTCATCTAAGTCATTTTTAATAATTCTCAGGGTTTACATTTGTAGATGATTAAACTACAGGTGTGCTGGGTGTCCTTACAGACGACGATGGGGACAGTTTCATGTATCTAATTCAATCCATCCAAAATTATATATCTGATCACAGCGTGACTTCAATTGATGAGTAACTATGCTGAATCTTGCAGCCCATCCCAACTTTTAATCTTTTGATCACGTCCTACAATACAAGAGTAGTAACGTCAGCAAAACCTATGATTTCTTTATTATATATGATTTTGTTGACTTCTAATGTCCAAATATAGTCTATGACATATTAAATTAATAGATATACGAATAAAACCATTTGAAAATTGAATCCTCAGAGGTGTATGCATGCGAGTCGCATAGGTTCGTCACCTATAAAGTCATATTATGTCCTACCAATCCCTCATCAGAATTCGCCTTCTGGGCTAATTGGCTCATCACGGCGCGTCTCGGACAAACAGTCAAATCACACAACCGCCGCATTATACCATACATTATTCATGCCACTCGCTAATGGCTAGTTTACATACGAGACTTCGGATTGATAGTTACTGCAGTAGCTCTTGGCTTATTCAGGATATCTTAATAGCACCGAATTAATTTCATATTTCGTAATTTCCTGGTGACTTTTGGTCATACTCGATCTATTCACCTACCCCAACATGCGTAAATTTTATCTCTGGCCATGGAGGTATTTTAATTACTATTTGGTAATGCATAGTAGTAACAGCCTTGTGATTGAATCTCGATCACACAATCGAGAGGTCCGAGGTTCACACAGCTACCTCAGAGTTAACACTTGTTATAAAGGTGAAAGAGTAACCTCAGAGTATTGTAAAATACTTTAATGTAAAGTATGTAAATATATTTAAATGTTTACTACTTTAATTACTTCTTTGTAGATATTCTGTAAAACTACAAAATAAGCACACGCTGTACACGGTGGATGCATCAAATATTATTTATGTGAATTTGACTTATGTCACAGCCGTGACAGTAATCGTCGTCATTACCCACTTATTACCATTCACTTTGACAGTTACTGCGTTACAAATGTTTATCGGAAGTTCACAAGTTGTTTGCTTTGCTTTGATGCCTCATTATTTAGATATGAATAAAACATGCTAATGGTAGTGTGGTTTCTATTCCCTTTAAGTCATTTGTCTTTTGTTTGTTTGGCTCTTGGGTAAAGTCAATTGGGGTAAGGTAAACGAACTATTAATGTATCTAAGTGCACCCATTTCAAAATTTTAGAATAACGTTATCTGAAGTCTGTTCAGGACAAGTGTTTACGATTGTAGGTTCCGTATGTAAATAAATGATTAAATACCCTTTTTGTGAACACAGTAGTGTAAAAACTACTTAAAGACGGAAGAGTAACAAAGTCTGGCCGAAGTCGAACTCCAAATTCTAAGTTAAAATTCGTACTCACCAAAAATGTATTTAATTACTTATTCAATAAAGCATCCGTATAACATTTCTTGTCCTTTAAGTTCCTTTCCCAGCTCGCAATACTCAAATAGCGCTTTGAATGGCCGCCCTCCAAGCCTTGTTCCGGCGACTTCTTAACTTCATTAGAGAAAGTATTTCGCTGTATAATTACTCCATCGAACATTTCAAAGATTAAGCAAGGTCTCTTTAATGGGAGCTGAGTAATGCGGCTCGCGGCTTGCGGCTGCGGCTAATGTCACGCGTTGATTGCGACTTCCATTTCCTTTCTACCTTTCCTGTTACTTTTCACGGTGGTAGACTTCTCGTTTGGGTCCGAAAGCACCACCGCCACACCTGTGTCTGCCTAATGAAAGGAATCTTTGAAGGCTGTAGTAAGAGCGAGGCGAGGTGCTTTTTTATTTTGAAGGTTATTTAGCGAAGGTAACGTACCGAAACTCATATGGCGGAATTCCAATTTACCTTATAGGAATGTGAATACACTTGTGGTAGACCACAGGTCTAAATAATTTGAATGCTTCTCAGCTGTGTTTGTTAAAAATCCGTTAAGTCGTTGAAAGTTCTTAAACTTTCTGAGAGGTCGTTGATTACTTTTTAAAAGGTTGTTTCTATTTAGGGGTTTTGATTTTAAATTTTCTTTTTAAATCTTAATCGTATTATTTCTATAATATCTTAATGTTATTTGTAGAACTACGCTGCGTCAATTTTCTTTGTCATTTTTAAATTGTATTTAAATTTCTTGTGAAAATCATTTGTTATAGACTAATTGATAAAACAGTCGGTAAAAGCATCGACTAATCATATCGACTAGTCGCAACGACAAGCCGCAATGAGTAGCGACAACCGCGACCGACACCGCTGCCATAACGAATGACCCGGAATTTATGACCCCTGAATATTACGAGTACAATATAAGCCATTTCGAACAAAACAGCCAATTTAGTAGTCTCGAGTCTCTACCGAAAGAGAATCCGGACTCTACTGCTGTAGAGTCTTTCAGCTTCTAATTGCAGATGAAATGGCTCTGTTCCTGTTAATTAAATTATTTCGAAGCCTTACTGAGTTGTGGTCGGGATATTGCAGATCCTGTGTATTGGATTTATTTGTATGGAATATAGGCAAGAAATTTAATTTTTAATCTGAATGTTTCCTTGTAATATTTTCTAAAAGATAGGATAAGATAGGATATGTAACTAAACAGCTTGTAGCAACAGTTACACAATGACTCCTATACATATTTAAGACTACAAAGTTTTTACAATTCCTTAAACTAAGAAATATAATGATAAAAATTATCAGAAAGTATAAAATAACTTTAAATAAATATAAAATGGAATACCAGATAAGGTCGACGTTCATCCTCAATTCAAACAAGGCTCAACTTATCGTTCACAAAAATAAATTTAGAACTGAAATAAAACACTGTCGTTTAGAGACCAAAGTTCTAGATTGGATTACAACTTTGTGAATAATCCTTTAGATTAACTTAAAGTATTCAACAATTTAGTTTATGCTTCACTTAAATATTTAAGACTTTAGTTTAACGATAATGAAAACGTGTTTTATTCAAGAAAATAATTTCCTTTTCTGTTGCAGATGAGGGTGGAAGGAAACGACACATGGAGATGAAAAATCGCGTAACCAGTTAATGGTATAACAAGATGGAGAGACGCGACGAACTGCATCGCCATGGCTGTAGCATCGCTAAACAGACGATCCTTACCACGCACCCAAGCGGTCTCCAGACGAGGGTGTCAGTAGAACTGGCGAATTTCGATGCTTTATGTGTCCATTCAGAATGCAAGACTTCCAAAAGACCGGTTTGGGAAAGTCCGTTTCTGGCGAGACGTGGTCTTTTGGGAGGTGTCTCAGCACATGCTACTCCTGTTCTCGGGAGAAGGAGTGACGCGGTGAACGAAGGGAGACTCTCTCAACAATGTACTCCAGTTATGCGAAGGCGGGAGATAGACAGCCCTGGAGGGTCTCCCTTGCCGATGAGACGGGCGGAAGGAGAGGAAGAGGAAGCCTGTGATTTGGATAACAGTGTTATTAGCGGCTGGCTGAAGTTTCGAGACAACAAGCGGGTAAGTGACTCGTGATTTGTTTTTATTATCCAAAATTATAGTGTTTAAGTCTTTTCGCAACTTGACTCCCGCGGCATGACTGAAATGCACTAAAAGCTTAATTTGAAATGGCTAATATATAAGGAAAAAACTATTTGTAAAATATGTGCAAAATAAATTTAATACACAAAAGCTAAATACCGGTTCGTTAAAAACTTAGATAAGAACCAAAATATTTCACGGTCTTGGCAGCGCGCCATGACAACACACAACCTTTCCTTACATTTTTTCTGATGCATTGTGTTACTATGTTAGGATTTGCAAGACATAATAAAAACAAAAGTGTGCAAGAATGCATGGCGAGGTGACGAGGCAAGGAATAAAGGCAACAATGAGGCAGGAGCAAGTCCTTTCCCACTTCTTGCCACGAGATCCTCGAGAAGTCTTAGAACTCCGCTAAGTGCTGCGGTGCGATGGAATAAATGTTTTTTTACGACGCACGAACTTTGAGGCAAAAATGTAGCGAAAAACAATGACGGAACTTTTTTACTATTTGGAACATCTCTTTGTCAGGAGTTAGGAAACTTTAGTGGAATAAAACATAGAACATACTTTTACTGTGAGTTTTATATTATATCACAATACTTAGATGTCAATGTAAGAAGTTTAATTAAAAAAGATTTAAGAAATTAAAAATAAGGTAATATAACTGAATGATTTAAGATTGATAATGAATGATTGAATTAAGCCCTATATTTTATATAATTAATTTATTATTATATGACAATGGTGTTATCCTACTTATATGTATATTCAAAGTAATAATATATACTGAAAATTGAAGAACAAAATTTAACGACGATTAACTTCTTAAGGATTCAAACTTTAATGACTAAGGTAAGGGATAAAGTAGGGAATGAGTGTGTGTACTTGAAAGTTCTAAGTTTGCTGGAATTTAAAACGATTTGTGGAGACATCCAGGATATAGAGATCCGTCTACGGGTAGGATCAACTTTTATTGGATTTTGGAGTAGTTTCGCGGAAGTGCCAGGGTAAGGAGACCCGTCTAAGGTTTTAAGGAGTCACGGCGGCAGGCGGTGTCTGGAGCGTCGTTGAGGGTCTCAAGTACAGTTCCGCATCTGGGCTAAGGGCTTTCCAACACAAGTCGTTAGTGATGCTAAGCATCGATGGAACGAAGAAAAAATCGAGTTTGAAAGCAATTTATGCTGAAGTGTTCGAAAAAATATGCTAGGTTTAAAACTATTTTAGTTATTGCATTATTAACAAAAAAAAATAAAGACCTCAAAATTATTGTTGAATAATGAGTAGCTAATGATAGCACAACAGATGAATTTGTGTTCATTGTATGTAACCTTTTTTATATACGAGGGGGAAACCTTTACATGATATCCAGTACCGTCAGAGCGATACCAGGCTATGTGTGATTTATAGCCACTAAAAAGTAGCCATCGTCAACATTTAGTGGAGGACTCCGGGATCTTCCTCGGAACACAACCGGAGTCTTCCGTCCAGTCCGTAATTCCTACTTAATTGTACGTAATCAATGTCGTTATAAAAACTTATTCTTTATATAACCGTATGACAATAGATTCTAATCAAGGTATTAATCAGCTCATCTATGATGTCACCGTTATATTACAAGATCCTCCTACCGTATTGTCTAGGTTCGCATTATCGTTATCGACAATGGCATCACTCAACCCTACTGTAACATCAAAGTAACAGTTCTCGTAGCGCGCTGACTCGTTCAGGTAATCCGGCTCGCCACTAAACTGCATACGTACTTGATACTGGCTTGTTTAACGTATTTTTACTACGATGTTTATGATACCCATTATGACATGTAAGTAAAATGATGGAATATTTATAGTCACTATTATGTTTCGCATCAAGTTGACGAAGCAGCCGAACAGACTTGCGATGTTATACAGTGCTTAATGCTTACACTTGAAAAGCGTCGACGAAATCATCCATCTACACTAAGATATTTCATATGAACTGACAGAAAGGTCTAAATAAGTCGTAGTGGCTCTGGATCTAAATCGAACCTTCAGCAGTTGCTTGCCATAAACCTTCAATAAAGAACTGAGATAATATATAACGCACTAGGACCCAATAGATTCCAATCGATAAGACCAATCCAGTAGTATTCGACAAGCAATCGTTGTCAATTTGTCGATGTTCGTCTTTATTGGGGTGCCGTATGATTTGTTGCGTCCGGGACATCGTCGGTAACGGTCGCATCCCTGTTGTCCTTCTGGCTAATGTTTTGTGATATTTTAGACAACAGCTGTTGTTTGATCTGAAATATAGAACTTCCTTGAAGACAAAAGAATTCTGTTACAGTATTTTTGATTTGTATGTATCTGCAATACTGCAACTAGTTTATCTTTACGAGATGTTTTGGTTTGAAGGACGTGATAAGTTAGAATTCCTTATATTAACAGTTCTGATACACACTTGATGTTCGGAAAATCTGAAATATTATTAGGCCGTTGGCCATAGTTTGCATCTCTCTGGGATACTAAAGATTTTTAATAGTGATGGAATAAAAGTGGGTTGAGTAACCTATTGACTATTGACATATTTTACATGACATGTTATAAAACTGTGTCTTTCCCTTAGTTTACCATAACACAAGAGCGTTTAGCAAAGCTGTTGTTATAGTATGATATTAAATCAATCAGTTGTGTACCTAAGCCTTTATCAAGAATTTTATGTCATCGTGAAAACTCCATCAACCAACATACCTTCTCTGGGGAGTTTCTTTATACGTTCATCAAATGTGTTATCAACGAATTAATTACGTGCTTTGTGTGTCAGCTCGTATACATAAATTTCATTCTTCCCGCGGGAAAGAGTAACGACATTATACTTGTAATTGTAAATAACAGAAAAAACAAAAGTAACATATAAACATAATATACCAAGGATGTTTGTCCCGATTGTAGTTCTGCCCTCTACCGGTTAATATTTTATAATCGGGGAAAAGTTTGTTTTAGGGGAATAAGGGCTATGACTTCAGTACGGCTGTTGCAAACATGTGTTACTGCCTGTCTCTTGGCTTTCTGAGTACGACTGTCTTGCTTCAAATGCAGAGAGTGTAAAATACTCAATTCAGTATTGTTAAATAGATGTGACAATCGGGATCGAACGTGGCTTCTGCTCCTAGATGCAAGGCTATGTTCATAATATACGTAAATGCATTCAAGAACTGCTCATGGTGGGATATTTTAAAATGTAACAGACAAGTAAGACCAATTGCTGCCTGAACTTTACAGAAGTGATATAAATTATCTGTCCTAAACTAACAGGAGTTGTAAAGTTTTAGATTTCGATCGCTCAGGTTGTGATCTTCGAACAATCCTTAAGAGCCCAATAAATCATACGGACCCCAATAAACAGGAACATCGACAAATAGCCCTCGATTGGGATCCGTCCCGTGAATTGTATCGGAAATGGCACATTTTTCAAAAACAGCGCCATCTGCTGGTCCATGTAGTATTTTTCGTGATAAATCAACATTTTTTTTTACTATACTTAATTTTCACCTTATACTCGTTAATCTCCCCAAAATGTTTTGTATGATCCTCAAAGTTGATGATTATATCACTTATAGCTTTAACCAATTAGCTCGGTTTAATGAAGTACGTTCTAGGCTTTCTTCAGTTGTGGGGAAAGGTCTATTATAGGCAGTGGTATATAAAATAGAGTTACACCCAAACACACACAAATTTGAAAAATCAAGGGTGTGTAAGATTGATTTGGAACCAACTTCAAAGCTCAAGTTCAAGCTCAAAGATGTTTTCGAAACTATTTAGCTGTTCTACATAGGTACTGTTGTATGGGAAATTAATAAAGATGTACCTACCGTACCATTAAGGAATCCCGAAGTACGGTGGGTCTTTTACGTAATATTTCTGCCAGTATTTCGCTCAAGTTGAAGGACAACCTTAATCAGTATTACCTATTTAATGTAAGAACGTCTTTAGCATGAAATTATGAGGCGCAAAACGGTCCGCATTAATCAAGTTAGGGACACCGGCTTCTAATGAGCTACCCAAAGTCCTGCACATTTTCAAACTTACTAAAGAAACCTTATTTTAGGTAACTTAATTAACCTTGTCCATGAAATACTTGTTTAAATATAATTTTGTTCAGTATAAGTATTTGGGTTTTGATTTCCTGCAGGATTTATGACACATAGTATATTTCCACATGTAGACCGTTGGATGTTAATAAATATGTAAATGACATTTGATTAATGTTGGTCGGTTAGTTATGTAATTAGTTGAATACAAGCGTTTAATTAAACACAATAGCATAGTACAAATATAGATACAATATAGTAAACTTATTAAATTGTATAATTGTTGTGATTTTACGACGCTTTCTTTATTCATTCATGGACTTACTCTTAGTTTTTCTATGTGTGTGAATCACAAAGATGATTTAAACACCTAGACTCCGAATATCAATTTAAAAGTCTGTCAAGCCATTGATCGAACCTGGAATCCTCTGCGTTTCAAACCAGGTTGGTTACATCGACATCATCGTCAGCTTTTATTTCTGTCTATAACAGCGGTGTTAAATGTGATCTAGAATCAAGAATCAAAGATGAATCTAGAATCAAAGATAATTCTTTGAATTTTTTGTTGCATTCCGTCTTCAGTTTTTCAGTCAAGCTCGTTTACTCGTTTCTAATAAAAAATGTATTACATTTCTATTTACTTATCATTTTTACTAGGCACAATTGTCTATTTGCTTTCGCCAAGAAGACTACATAAAACTATATCCCCACAAAAATGGACCAGAAATAAAAAAGCTACGAATCGTAACTTCAATTCCGTGTAAGATCTTTCCGGATTTCGTTTTACAGCCATTGTGGTGGCGGATAGACTCGATCTGAAACCCTCGTACGAACGAACGAGCCGATAGATTTGGATTTACATAAAAGATTGTTCAATTCTGTTCAAATACCACTTCTTAATAGTACTTTCTGACATTGTAATCCCCTTATTATGTTGTATAGCCTTGTTCTAGAAATGTTCCTGATTATATCTTATTAATTTTATTAATTCAATTTTTTTAAATGTGGTAAAAGTCAGAAGTTCTCGTTGTTGAATTAGATTTACAGCAGCAGTTTTACTGTGATTGTGGTAAAGTTAAGGCAGAAGGTGGTAGAACCCTTTAAGTTTCGACTCCGGATACACCACCGCCAACTATTTGTACCTGTTTCTTCCTAATACGGATTTCTTCTTAATGACTGTAGTGCTAAGCGCCACTTTACATTTTAATATGTGTGGGGAGGGAGACAAATCTGTAAGAGCCGGTTCAAGTTAGTCCTCAGAGGTAGCAACGGGTCTCTGGACGATCTTACGTACTACCATAATATGATCTAAGGTTGACATTTAGCCTTGGGCGTTGGCTGTGGATGTATGTTGTGTGGGCGTATCCAAGTGGATTGCCTGCTATAAAGGTTCCCTCAAAGTTTTATTCCCGTTCATGTTGCAAAGAAAAGGTTGTTTAAGTGTGGGGCAATAAATATTAAACTTTGTGCTCATAAAGAACAGTTATTTTGCAATAAATCTGTAATTAACGGTAAAATCGTCATAACGCAGTTCATATCATGTAAGCATAAAGTAAATCCAAATCACCATATTTTAAGAAATTTTCTTAATATACAGGTAATTTAATAATAAGAAAGTGATCTAATAAAAATAAGATATAAAATAAGGGAGAAAAGCAATTACAACAATTCTACGTGTAACGAGATTAATCATTTAATTTGCAGCAAACCGAAGCGTACCTTCAACAAACTAATTGTTCGTGTTCAAAATGTCTTAACAAATATGAGAACGAGAAATTCTTGAAATATCTCAGAAATTCCCGACAATCCTCGGTGCATTTTAATTTATTACGAAATATTTATGAAAGGTCATTAACTTGGCATCATACAAACGGATTATTTCAATAATTCAAAAGCAAGAAAGCGGATAATTTATACGTTGTAATACCGTACGTAAGTCACCAGCGGTAGCGGGAGCGTATTTTTAAATAGTGTCACTCAAAGATGATTTCTCTTCATCACAGAAAAATCATTATTTAAAGAAAACACACGCTTGCAAAATTATATTAGGTTTATTTAATTAAAGCTACATAAAGTCAATCTAAAATATATTGGAAATCTGAAAGAACGCTTGTATTTGAAAGAATTTACACTCGAAGCTAGTAAATCTGTAGTGTTGCAAATGTTCAGCAGAATTAACACCACGAAATCTGCATGCATTATCGTTGTTAAAGGGATATGAAAACCCTTTAACAACAATAATGCATGCAGATTTCGTGGTGTTAATTCTGCTATCTTTATCAAGAAACATAATTAACTATTCAAAAATAACCCTGCATACAAAACTAGACCGTGACATTAAATCCAGAAGACAGTTAAACAGGCCATACGTTACACGTAATTGCTCGGTAGGTCTGTGTGAATAGGTCTTGGTAGATCGCTCCATTATCTGGTCTCGCTAAAGGTTGGCCGAGTGTCGCAGACGTTGACACATAGGTCCGTTAATGTGTTGCTTTATTGCGTCTCCGCTGCCAATAGTCCTGTTTCTTACTGGTTTAATTAGTTATGATAACCTCTTTGTCTATAATTTTAGATATTCTGTTATCATTCACTATGTGAGATACTTGTTTCAAGTTGTATTATTAATGAAAATTAAAGTTTGAATCAATTTTCACACAGTATTTATTATATTTCTAACATTTTCTAATATTTGGGGTACCCAAAAAGGAAAAGTTTTCAAAATCCTATTTAATTAAAACGTATATTATTGTTACGAAAAACACTATTTTAGATTCTTTATTGAGGTTGATATTTATTTGACACAAATAATGAAGCTTAAAAAATTAAAAAAAAAACCGGGGTAGCTTAACGGTTGAATCATGACTTTCAATCGAGGTTTCCGAAGACCGAACCTAGGACACGTCCGATTTTTTGAACTTATGTGCTTATTAGAAACTGATTATCACTTGCTATAACGGTGAAGGAAAACATCGTGAGGAATCCGACACAGCTTAGAGTTCGTTGAATAAAAACATAACCCTCTCCTTACAGTCGGGTCAATGTCGCAAAAGTGTGGGAAATCTATCAATTCGCACTTGGTCATTTTTTTATACAATGGAGTAGCAAACGAGCATGCAGTGCACCTGATGGTAAGTGGCAACTGCCGCCCATGGACGGTTGTGATCTACCCCAGATAAGACTAGAATCCCAATTGAAGTCGACCGCAGATGCGTTGCTACCCCTGAGGACTAAGTTGGAATGTCTAGTTAAGATCTTCCTTACCACACCCTTCAAACTAGAAGACAGCAGCGCTTAACACTGATGTTATTAGGCAGAAAGAAGTGTGGCGGTGGTGTCGCCGGAGTCGAACTACAAAGGGTTCTACCACTTTTAGCGTCCATTGCTGTGGACTATGGCCAAACTCCTCTCACTTTGAGAGGAGATCCGCACGCAGCAGTGGGACAGCAGCGGGTTGACGATGACGACGAAATCAATCTAAGAAAAAGAATTCATCGCCTTTATAAAACTACGCCTCTCGTATCTGCTGCTCTATTACGATTTTTGTTTTGATACTCGTAGAAAGTAATGTCTATTACAATTACTACCTTCATCAAAATGACGTAACTTGGACCATTCGATATTTCGTTTTAGCGACGTATTTTTACGTCTTCCTCCTGAAATGTTCCGCTCTGTGGAATTGGAGGTATTTCTCATTGAACATGGCGGTACAAAGACGGGCGCTAAGCGATTTTTAAGCTACATCTCTATATAAAATTGAATTTGTACCGCAGTCCACTTCGGATGAGAATTTCTTCTTGAGGTCTCCGAAAATTCGGATGCGAGAAAATTGTTCACAGCGAAATGAATGAAATATTTATAAGCGGCGAGTTATGTTCGCTTCGGAATTGTATCTTAATCTTATGCTTCGTTTGTTCTTGAATTGTGTTCGAAATAAACGGTGTAATTGAAATTACCCGAAACCTTTTTATGTCTATTTTATTTTGCTGTATTATTTAAGTAAAAGTTCGACTGACGAATAGGAAAATCTATAGCTATATCAACTTCCCGTGGTTACATACAGTTTGGTACAGATTTGTGGTATGAAGGTTTTACCATGATATTGATGTTTTATACAGTTCTTTATATAATGTGTAGCACCATTTAAGGATTTTCTTACCGAATTTCAAAGTCCTATGTTCGTCTGCATGTATTTTTTTTTATTCTTGACAAACTTATTGAGCAACGACGGAAATCTTGTAATACAATTGATTTATTTATTTGACAAAAATTGTTTGGCTACTACTAAACTTCAGTTAAAATATGACAAGAACATGACAGTTTAGTACGATATATGTACTGTAGCGGAATATCATCCACATTCTTATGAAACTTTAAGAGTATGGTTGGTTCAACTCAGTCCTATCTCCTCAACGAATCCAAACCTTACACCTACATAATAAGGGCCAACTGATCATCCTTAGGCCTAGTAAGTGTTCCCCAGAGACGTAAGTATCTGTTTGATGAAACATTTATGAACTACGCTACGTGATAAATGGGGGTGGAGGGGTTCGGTAGACAAAAAGTATTTTGTTGATTGTAGTTTCCTTGTTTTACGGTGTTTGGGACTATGCGCCTTTTTATCTGTGTCCGAGAAGCTTTTATGTTGTTATCTTAAATGAGTATGGAACAACTCTTTTAGAGTTTCGGTGTCAGAGACTCTAACCAAAAAAAGATAGCTACTACTATAAAAGTGTGCTATCTTGAATTAAGTTTGTAGATAGCGTTTGAATGTATAACCTTAATTTTATGTCAGTAGGGGTGACAGTATTAAAGAAAGTTACTGATATGAAAATTCCGGTGAAAATAATACCTAAATTGGTAGACTAGCATAATAATACTGAATGCTTTTTCCTTATCCGTTAATTGACTTTGATTGTTGTTATTAGCAAAAAAATTAATGTTAACATGTTTTATAATTTCAGTAACGTAAGTTAAAAAGGTGAATATAAATAGACATCATATATTTCAACGTAAATTTAAGAAATGAAAGCCACTGACCTAGTGAACTTGAGTAACCTGCTGACATACAAGATGGCGCCGCGTGACAAATTGGCGCGCTTTCGATATTCGACGACGTTGACAGGATGCGCGACTGATGTTACGTTCTGAAATGTGCGGTACATTACTATACTTTTTCGTGTAGTTTTAATAATAATGAATAAATACGAATGTCCAAGGCAATGTTGCGGAAATATTGAACGATAGTAATAAAATTATATTGTGTGAATGTGTAGTGAAGATTGATTTGATAATTTTAAAATAGAATTGACTCTGACTTTTTTTACAAAAAATCCTCATATATTTAATTGATTAAATATCAATTACAAGTTATTCTTTCTTTATCTAATAACGAACTTCCTATAAGAGAGTAAAACATGATAATTATACACGTAATAATATAATATAGTAAAGCCTATATCACGGATACTCAGACTTGATTTTACTAATTTTGGTTTTGACCTAATATAAAGATAGCTTAAATTTAGAACAAATTTGGTGAACATTTATACCTAAGCAAATGTAGACGGAGCCGCATGCTAAACTAGTTTGTCGCAAACAAGGATTTATCATTAAGCTAATTGTACACTGCGCTCCGAATTGCAAATACCGTCGCGGTAAGCGGCCGGATATTATTTCTAGGGGAACATATCCCTAACACGTGGCGCGATCGCCTAATGAGCTGAGATGAGGTATATTGAAATATTACTCATTTGGCCACCCTTCCTAATGTAAATGACGTAATTGACTTACGAAAGCCAATTTTATCAGCCATCTGCGCTGTCCCTAAATGCTAGTGTATGTGTATTAATTTCGTTCCTATATAAAAATTGTTTTCACTCTTTTATTTCATCTTATTGTCATTTACTCAGTAAAAGGTGGACGTCAAGATTACATGGTATTTACAAAAAGCAATAGTAAAAACAAAGCCTATAATTATACTGAAAAAAGACAAATCCGCTGAGTGTCTAAGAATACTTAGTTGAGGTCGTGTTCTGACGCGGT